>JAKZJJ010000075.1:0-228616 GCA_030015415.1 Cynopterus sphinx | reverse complement strand
TAGAAGGAAGTCTTATCCAAAAAATTGTATAAATTACAGCTGTAAGTATTACTCTAGGTGACAACTATATTTAATATAGCATAGTGCAGGAGGATGGAATTGACCTTTGTAACTGGAAATACAACAGTTGGCACACATGAGGGCCTATGTCAATATTTTTTTCGACCTGTTGTGCCCTGTCCAAGGAAACTGGCTGGAAGGCACATTCCTCATGGTTCTGTCCTTGGCTCCCATCTGTAGTTGCTTCTCCTGACAGTGGAAGCCTCAGTGCTTCTTACAGTGTTCCTACTTAAGTCTCTCTACGAATTACAGTGATTCTTTGCCTAGGGACCTCAAAAGAAATTTCTCTTCTCAAAAGATTGTTGTCGTGGGCGTCAAGGGATATTCTGCACTCCTCCCAGCCTGTGGGGCCCTTTAATCACATCATTTCACTGGCCGCAGGTTTGCCACTAAAAAGTCCAACCTGACCAGCCCTGTTAGTCATGGAAACATGAGGATGTTTCTTTTGATCTGTACGTTCCTGTTACAACCTGACAGGTACTGGCATTTCTACATCTGAGGAATAACACTTTGCCTTTCAGAATAAGTGGGAAACTCCTGTGGTTATTACCTTGTTTTGGCCTGGTTAAGGAGAGCCATGTTATTTCCCAGGAGTCACCTTTAATCATTGATAATTCATCTCTGTGAAGAAGTGAAATGTCATCAGATGTTCCAAAGCAAAGAGGTAAGCCCAGGCCAATTTTATTTTGACATAAACTAGCGTTATTAGATTTTCAGCTTCGTCTACTAGCCTCTGTGCTATTGAAGCTTTTTCACCAAGGACATCTGAATGTGGATTATAACTAATACAACATCAAGCGATGCCATGTCCACAATCACATCTCTCTTTACATGAAACAGGGGCATGACTGAGCGTGGAGCCGAAAAACAAATGGGTAAGCAGTGACGTACGCAAACCACAGGTTGGTGATGGTGTCACCAAACTATTAAGGTCTCCTTGCTTCACTAAATTGAATTGTTATTTTGCTCTTTATGAAGTATCTGCTGTGTCGGTGGACATGCCGATTGTGGTAAAATGTAGATAATGCAAATCTACTATTTTAACCATTGATTAAGTTCTGCAGAGCTTAGTAGCAACAAAAAGTCCACATGATCATGCAACCATCACCACCATCCATCTTCGAAATACCCTGATCTTCCCAACCTGAAACGTTGTCCCCATCGAACCCTCGTTCTCTATTCTCCCTGCCAGCACCTGTCTCTACTATTTTGACTGATCTAGAGTCCTCAAATAAGTGGAATCGTTCAACATTGTCCTTTTGTGTCTACCTTTCACCCACTGTAAATGTCTTTTAAGGTACAACTGTGCTGGGGTTT
This sequence comes from Cynopterus sphinx, assembly GCA_030015415.1. Classification (NCBI taxonomy): domain Eukaryota; kingdom Metazoa; phylum Chordata; class Mammalia; order Chiroptera; family Pteropodidae; genus Cynopterus; species Cynopterus sphinx. Next base: position 227,239 of record JAKZJJ010000075.1, on the reverse strand, counting down.
GTGTCAGAATTTTCTTCCTTGTAAAAATTGAAAAGTATTCTGTTGAGTGCAGAGAGTCAAATGAGCCTTATCCACCATCCATGAATGTGGCTGTTGCTTTGTTTCCAGTTGTCCTCCTCCTCCTCCCCTTCCTCCTGTTCCTTCTTTTCCTCCTGCTCATTCTCCTTCTACTCCTTCATCTTACTCTTCTTTTCATACTTTGCGTTCTCCTTCTCCTTTTCCTTCTCCTTCCTTCCATTTTCTTCTGTTTTCTCTCTCTATTCTTTCTTTTCTTTTTCAACTCTTTCTTTTCTTTCTTCTTTTCTGCTTTCTTTATAGTTGTTCAGTGGAACTTCAAGAGGGAATTCTCAAGAATGGTTTTCAGAATCGTAGTTCTTTCCAGATTACTGGAGGTGGTTTGATTCTGACATATCTGGCGAGAAGCAGTGAGACTGCATGGTGTGAGTATGCCTTACAGTATAAAGCAGAGGATTTACAAGTAGCTATTAGTCCTGAGTCCTTGGGAGGTGTTTCTAACTTTTGGAAGTTGGTCCGCACCACTGGATCCCAGGTGAGAGGGGTGCTATAGAATGGAATAATAGGCCAAGAATGGGTTCAATAATTGATCTTGTCCTTCCTCTAGAAATTTCTTTTTTCGACAATATTGTCTGGTTGAGATTTGAAATTCTCTCGTCAAGGTAGTTTGAAAAGCCTATTCTTTATTGGCCAAGCATTGTTTTGATTCCAACATTTACCCAGACGATTGAGCAGACCTCAAGCGCCACTTTACATGCTCTGTTATGAATTGTAGAGTGTTAATATCAGAGACTCGCATATATTGCTCAGCATTTCAGTGGGTTTTCAAACACTGAGAGAATCACGGTTCTTTTTGTCCGGGCCTAGTCTTCTGAAGTCAATCGAAAATTTCACCCAATTCTTCTAATTTGTTGCCTTTCTTGGACTTATTAGGGAAATTTCAGCTCCTCTTTATTTCCATTCTCTCCTCCTCCTCCTCCTTCTGCTCCTCTTCCTCCTTCTCCTGCTCCTCCTTATTCCTCCCTCCTCCTCCTGCTTTTTCCTTCTCCTCCTTCTCCTGCTTCTACTTCTCTTCTTTCCTATTTCCTTCTCTTTCCCTTTTCTTCTTCTTGTTCTTGAAAAGAAACACCATTGAACTTCTACAAAGCGAGAAATCATAGGAATGGTAATATGGACAGTTCATTCCTGCTGGTCGGAAGTGCGTTTGTCTCTGGTTCTGGAAAGTAGCCGTTAGCTTACATGCTACATGTGGTTTGTGGGAGCTGACGTAATGCTACAACACTTGTCGGAATTTGTGGTCCCGGGTCCGTCTGAAATGCTACCAACACGTGGCAGCCGTGCCTGCCAACTGGCCTTGGTGTGGAGGGGTGCTATGGACCGGTCACTGCCAAGAATGTGTCTCCCCAAAAAATGTCAGTAAAGTGTTGGCTTACAATTGCACCGCTTTGGCTTACGAATTCTCTGGAGTCCTGTGGCCAAATGGCACCTGGGTCGATCTGTGGCAAGTGTGCGATTAAGCTCTTAGGGATGTGGAAGAGTGTTCTGGACCCGTGGCAGCCTACGGAAAGAATGGGTCAGCGGCCCCCTGTTCTTATGGCAGTGATGGACCCCTGCAATCGGCTGCCGGTTGACTGAGGTCATTTGGCCTGACTGCACTGGGAGGAAGTGGGAGGCGTGTGTCGCGAGGGAGCCGAGATATGTCGGATGGCGCTGGGGGCGATTCCCGGGCAGGACGACGGGCAGACAGTGACGAGTAGCGCCCGTGTGCGGGACGACGTGTCGGGTGCCATGAGCCTGGAAGAGAGGTGTACGTAGATGCGTGCCCGAGTCCGGGCGCGAACATAGCTATGAGGGACGCTGTCCTGCTGTGAGTTTCCAGCTTCTTTTTTTGGCTGCTAGAGTTCAGCCAGAGGCACGAGGATGCGTGGAGCATGCGAGCCCAGCGTGGGCGGGGGCCGCATGTGACTTGGCCGCCGGGTGCGTGTGTTTATTGGATCCCTTTAAAAAATGGCCTCCTGCTGATCGATGTACGTCATCATAAACCAGCCAGGGTGGGACCCCTTTATTCAGTCAGACGTGAGCTGACGCCGGCTTCTCGCTGCGGAGATCTGGGTCCGCAGCGACGAGTGGAAACGCCTCTGAGACACTTTTCGCCTTTCCGGGTCCGAAAGCGAGGTGCGGCAGGCTCATGAGGGCTCAGAGGTCATGGACGCCTTTTAAACTTCCCTTGCCACGGGGGACAGCCAGGCTGAGAGCGTCGGCCTCGCCCCCGAAGGTACCTCAGCATGAGCTCGAGAGGCCCAGGATCGAGGATTCGTTTTGCCGAGTTCCCGTGTGCCCGTGCAAGGCACTCGTAACGGGAGCATGTCAGGAGTGAGGGACCACACGGTCCCTGGCGAGGTTCAAAGAGTATGAGGGGCAGGTAGCTGAGGCCTTAACCCGGTGGGTGTCGTTGGCTTAGCTGGCCTGCCCCAGGGAGATCCGGGGTGGTGAAGGTGCCCAGAGAATGTCCCTGCTTTGGTTTCCAGCCCGCGGGTTCTCCAAAGTGAAGAAGGGCAGTGTGAAGCCGCTCGGGAAAGGGAGGAAGCGTTAGTCGAGGAACGCGGCGAGCGCACCCGGCCTGGGCCAGGCTTCTCTGCCCTTAAAAGTAGGAGTAGTAGCTCGGGCCATGGCCCTGACCCTGCTTCAAGCCCTGGTCCCAGCTCCAGGCCTCTTTATACCACACCCTCCACCGCCCAGATATCTCGGGTCCACTCTATGATATTTCTTTGTGTGGATTGGATCAGCTATGCGGACCCTGGAAGCGAAAATTGGAGCAATTTCTTGGCCTAGGAAACAGTCACGAAAGAGACATAGTCAGCAGAAACAAATAGGACAAATCACAGCAATACACAACAAGACCATCGCCCCCAAACCAAAAGCCATACTGTTCCAACCCCATCCTACTGTGGTACCAACAATGAGAAACATAGGTCCAAGACTCACAAAAATATCATGAAGCTGTATCTTTGGAAACAGACATTGAGAAACGTGTCCTTTCCCCAGTTCCAAAGGCAGAGGTGAACATCAAGATTTAAATCAAAAATCCAAATGGTCAAAATCACCACAGAAATATGAGCAGGTCCATGGGCTAAGGGTCCAAAGAAACCGAAATTGCCGAAAAGACAGGGAAAAAGATGCTGGAACCTACTGACAAACCGTGAAATGCACACCGTAAAAGGGTCACGTTCTACACCTGACAAGTTGTCCAGAAGTGAAAAAGATAGCGATCCATGACATAGCTAGGATGCGGGACCATTGACTGGGTGAGGACTACGTGTTCTCGTATCAATGTCTTAAGATCATGAAGCGGTACAACTTTCTGAAAGGACACAAGTCGACAATACGGATTTAGGGAGACATGAAACACGCAGCCACGGATGAGCAGTCCACTGTTGAGGGATTTGCACGGTAAAAATAGTCATCAAATTCTCACCAAAGATTCAGACTCAGTTAAAGATATACTTGGATATATTTTTAAATAGTATAGAAAGGGTAAGGACCATTGCACAATTTTTTTCTTTTTTATCAACATGGCCAAAGAAAAAAGATATAGAAAGAAAAGAAGAGAAGAGAAATGAAATAAAAAAAAGGAGCCAAAGCTTACAGCAAAAATCTTATCAGAACAGGGTCAAATTACAAATAATCTCAACTCACTAAAAAATTAATTAATTGGTTCTATTCATTTTCCTTACTTACTTATTGGACCTGTTTTATTAACTTTCTTAATTCATTCATTCTTATCCATTCATCCATTTATTTATTTATTTTATCTATGCATTTCTAGGAAATGAAATTCAAAAATGACAGCCAAAACCTGTAGCAAAGCAAGTATTCGAACGAAATTCTAATTACATAAATATTATCAACTAATTAAATAATTAATTTTTCATTGTCATTTTTTTGTTTACTGTTTTGACCTCTTTAATAACTTCTTTAATTCATTCATTCATCCATTCGTTCATATATTTATTTATTTGATTTATTTCCTAGTAAAATGAAATCCAAAAAGGGCTAAAAGCATATAAAATCAAGTATGTGTGAACAGGGTCAAATTGACAAAACTTTATCAACTCACTAATTCATTAAGTAAAGAACTAATTAAATAATAATCTTTCTTTCCATTCCTTACCACCACTTATTGACTTGGTTGTTTCTTCATTTTTTACTTGTTTTTTGTTGATTTATTTCCGATTACTTATTTTGTTTGCTACATTTTTTTGGTTTCTTTGATTGTATCCCAAAGTCATGTGGATGATGGTTGGAGAAAGCTAGAGTCCAAGTGTTAATGAAACAAATTCCTGGGTTCAACACCACCATAGCAGAAAGGGTGACTTGACTCGGAGGGAACTCCATGCACCCAGCCCTTTCTATTATCCACTGCTCAAAGATTGCAGAACTTTGAGTTTCTGGGAAAGTGAGACTGCTGGGTCTTTTTATTTTCTTTCTTTCTTTTGTCCCTTTCGTAGGGATTCTCCATGCTTTTCTAATGGACACTGAAATCATTTGAGGCCTCAGGAAGGTGCAGTGTCTGTCAGTAGACAAGGAACAGCCAGGCCGCATGTTCCCAAGCAATGCACAGACACGAAGCATTCGTCTCTGTGCTGCTGCCACAAGACGGCAGCAAAAGCTCAGCAGAAGGCCAATCCTGGGTGGAGCTAGACACACTGCTGTTGGGGAGCCTGGCAGTTAACTTGACATGTTCCTTGACAGAAAGTTAAATTGGCACGGCTTTGGGTTTTTGGATCAATTGACTTGATACTCACTCCTCTCGCAGTAAATTGATCTATTGGAGCAAACACAAGTCGCCTGGAGACCTGCTATACAGCAGGTCCAAGTCAAGGCGTGAATGACGGACCTTTTGTCTCTTCACATTCAGGGCTATGTGATGGAGAAAGGAATCCACAATGTCGTTTTGGGTGCATTCTTCTGTCCCCGTTACAGGTTTTCTAAGCTGCCATTTCAATTCAAAAGTCTCTCTGAAGCAGTTTCTTTCCTTTAAAAAATCAAAATTTTTTGATGCATGTTTTTCAAAAGATTGCCTCAGGTTTCCAGCCATAGGGAAGCTTTGCAACGTGCTCACTGACTTATTGCCCGTGGGCCACACTGAGGCTGTTTCTTTATTGGCTTTCCACGATTCAAAGTGTCCAAGATGCATAAAAATCTGAGACACAGTCACAAACAGGTCATCCCTCATGTCCTTCCATCCCGATTGAGTGTTTTGCCATCGTTGCTTCTGATTAATTTTCAAGCTCCGAAATTGTAACAAGTCTGCTTCTACGATTCCTCTGTGGAATCGAATATGTCTCCTTTGATCCGAAATCGCCATCATCGAAAAGTCGTTTTCATTTCTCGACTAATCATTGATCTGTCATCTTCTTCCAGAAATTTCTTCTCTGGGCTCCTATTGTCTGCCATGAGATTTGAAATTCTCCCCCTCAAGGTTCTTTTCCGATTGCCTCAGTCCTTTATTACATGTTTTGATTCCAACATTGACCTGATATCGATACAGACTCCATGCGTCAGTTCTCTGACATGCTCTTCTTATGGTTTATACAGAAAAAGTATTCACAGACCTGCTATTGCTCAACATTATCAGTGGGTTTCAAAACACCGAGAATCATACAGGTCTTTTTGTTCGGTCCTGTCCCTGAATCCTATGTAGACCTCACCCACCCTTCTAATTTGTTGTTTCTGGACTTGTTAGGAAATTTCAGCTCCTCTTCATTTCCATTCTCCTTCTCCTCCTCCTTCTCCTGCTCCTCCTTCTTCCTCCTCCTCCTGCTCCTCCTTTTTACTTCATTTCATTCTGCTCCTCCTTCTCCTGTTTTCCTTCTTTTCTTTTTTTCCTTCTCTTTACCCCTCTTTTCTTGTTCTTGAAAAGAAAGAATTGAACTTCACAAAGTGAGAAATCGCAGGAATGGTAATATGGACGGTTTATTCTTGCTGATGGGAGTGCGTTTGGTTCTCTGCTTCCGGCAAGTAGAAGTTAACTTGAATGCTACGTCTAGTTGTGAGCAGGGATCACAAGACTTGTCAGAATCCGTTGTCCTGGGTCCGGCGTGGCGTGCTTACAACACGTGGCAGCCATGCCAGCCCACCGGCGCAGGTGTGAGGGTACTGTGGACCCGTCACTTCGCCAAGAATGGCTCCACATGGAGTCGGAAAGTTCTGTCTTCCAATTGTGCTGCTGTGGCTTCTGAGTTCTGAGTCCTGTGGCCAAATGGCACCTGGAGTCGCTACATGAGAAGTGTGTGATGAGCTCTTGGGGCTGTGGCGGAGTGTGCTGGGACCCAGTGCCAGCCACGGGGAGGAATCGGTCAGCGACCCCTGCTCTTCTGGCGGTGATGGAGCCTGCACCGGGTGACGGTTGGCCCAGCTTCAGCCTGACTCCAGGGAGCAGAAAGGCGGTGTCACAGGAGCCGAGATGTCGGAGCACGGGGTGACCGGTCAGTAACGGGTCGTCAGTGGCGAGCAGCAACGGTGCGGACGGGCGTGGTCGGGCCGTTGGCCTGCAAGGCAGGTGGCATATAGGCGCGCGGCGAAGCCGGGTCGAGAGCTGTTGTGAGGAAGGCACAGCGGGCTTGGCTTGGCTGTGCATTCGGCGAGAAGTGCGAGGATGCGGGAGCACGGAGTGTGTGGGCGGGGGCGTGTCATGTGGCGTCGGGTCATGTGTTATTGGATCCCGTGACGGAAAATGGCCTCCTGCTGCTCTATGTGCGTCACCATGGAGACCAGCAGGTGGGACACCTTTATTCGGTCAGCCGTGAGCTGACGGCCAGGCTTCTCTGCGGATCTGGGTCCCAGCGGACAGTGGGAGACGCCTGGAGACACACAGGCTGGGTCCGAAGCCAGGGAGCGGCGAGCTCTAGAGGCTCAGATGCCGCGGACGCCTTTAAACGTCCCCCGCCGCGAGGGACAGCCCGGCTGAGAGCATCGGCGTGGCCCGAGGGTCCCCAGCGTGAGTTCGAGTGGCACGGGATCGAGGAGTCGTTTCTTGCTGAGCCCCCGTGTGCCCGCCCCAGGAACGGGAGCAGGTCAGCGTTAGGACGACACGGTCCCTGGTGTCCGCTGTCGGTGGCAGTCAGTTGAGGCGAGCCGGTGCGTTCCGCTTCGCTTGGCCGTCCCGGGGAGATCGGGCTAGGCAAGGTGCCCAGAGAGGGTCCAGGCTGGTATGCTGGCATGCGGGCACTCCGGGGACAGGGCGTGTGAAGCCTCTCAGGAAACGGAGGAAGCGTTAGTCGGGGAAGTGGCGAGGGCAGCCCTTCCTGGGCCAGGATTCTCTGTCCGGAAGTAAAAAGTCGCTCGAGCCATGTCCCCGCCTTTACTTCCGCTTAGCCAAGCTTCAGGCCGCTTTAGGCCACACCCTTCTGCTGCCTATACATTTGGTCGGCTGTGTGATATTTCTTTTTGGACATGATCAGCCTCCAGACCTTGAAGAAAAAATGTTAGCTATTTTGTGGCCTAGGTTATCGTTACAATTAGTTGCACAGGAAAAAAATGAGAACAAATTTTAATGAAATAAATGTATTTCCACCCTAACGAATCCAAAGGAAACCCAAAAGATTAGAAACATAAGTATAGAATCATGAAATTACTATTAAGATGTATATTGGTAACTGCATGAGCAAGGTCTCCTGTAACCAAATTTGGCAGAGCTCATCATCACAACTTGAAAATGAAATGTTTAAGATTTCAGTAGTACTTTTGGATTTCAATGGGGTGGTGGAAAGAAACAATTTACTAACCAACAGGAAGATGTTGGACCTTACTGAAAATCAAGGAAAACAAACTCAGACATTTCCTACCACTTCCTACCCTCCATGTTGCTCAAAGTAAAAACAAACTGAGATCTGACACCTACTATTGTGTAGGGTTGCATACTGGATGGGGAATGTGTCTTCATACTTTGTTATAAAAACGTGAAGTGGTACACCTTTAAAAGGACAGGTGGACAATATTTATTGGATATAGAAATTATAGAGCCCCTATGGAGTGCCCTGTCAGGTATTTGCCCAGTAGAAATGTCCAACTAACTTCACTTGGATAGAGAGATATACAGATATATAGATATATTACATGGTAACGAAGGTGTTCATTAAAATATTTTTATTAAAACTGAAGAAATGACAAAAAAAGAAGTAGAAAGAGATAACAAAGAAGGAAATGAAATAAAACATGAGAGCCAAAACTTGAAGCTTCCCACCTATCTAAACATGGTCATATTACTAGCATTTTCTTTGTTTCTTTACGAAAAGAAACTTCATGCTAGTTCAAGTAAGCTAGTTTCAAGCATGAAAACCAATTTCAAGGTTAGCACCCCAAAATGAGATTGTTGACTTTAGTCAGAAGTATCCCATGCACCCTGCTCTTTCTACATCCCTTGCTCAGGATCGCACAATCCTGACTCTCTGGTAAAGTAAGCTAATGGATATACTTTTCTTTCCTTGTACCTTTCTGGGGATTGTCAATTTTCTATTATGGGCACAGAGTAATTTTTAAGTTTCAGGGTGATATAATATCTATGAAAATTTAAGGAATACACGTGAATTTGAGGTCTTACTCCATATTCATGAATTATTCTTCAGTGCTTGCCCTGGAATGGAGCAGATGCACACCAACCACAAATAGTCTTTGGTTTGAAGTTCAGGTCTCAGTTACTTTAACATGTTACTTGCACAAACAAGTTAGTCATTACTTGTGAGTATACGCCACATTTTGTCTACGCATCAATCCATGATGCACATTTATATTGTGTCCATCTCTTGGCCGTTGTGAACATGCTGTTATGTACACTACAGTGCAAATAATTGTTTCAGTCCTTGCTATCTCTTCTTTTGGGTGTATGTCTAAATGCGGGATTGCTGAGTCTTGGGGTAATTCTAAGTTTAAATTTAAAGGTTATTTACTCTTTTTGAAATAACGCTTAGATGTTATTTGCCCTTTTCATATTTTTTTTAAATTTTATATTTTTAAAGATACGTTTGGCATAAAATATCTCAGGTGAACAACAATGTAATTAGACATTTATAAAACTTACACTAGATTTATCACCCCATAAATTTAGTACCCATCTGATACATATGGTGTGAAGCTACCAGTTTGTACTTCTTAACCCTGTCCCTTTTTTCCCCCATCCCCAAAACCCTTCCATCTCATAACCATTAAAATGTTTTCTGTATATATGAGTTTGTCTCTGTTTTGACCTTTAGATGTCACAAGTAAGCGAAATCATATGGCATTTGTCTTTCTATGACTTACTCCACTCAACACTATATGCTTCAGGTCCACCCATGTTGTTTCGGGTGGCAAGATTCCATTCCATTTTCTAGCTGAGTAATATTTCGTTGTATATATGTGCCAACTCCTCGTTCCTTCATGTTTGACCCTTTATTTCTTCATCCTGGCTGAATTCCGTGGTCTATGAGCACAATGCAATTTTTACTCTTTTCCTGGTAATTTTGCTATAATACTTGGCATTTTATGAAATCCTAATCTCGACACCTATTGTGATAGGCCCTGAAGTTTTTCTTGAGCTTGCTGCAGCTGTAGCTGTTGCATCTGGGCAGCTAATGAAGTGAAAATATTTTGCAAGTGCTGTAGCTCTGCCCACAAGCAGATCGCGCCCCAGGGGGGCTTCAGTTCCCTCCAAGGCCAATCCTCAGGCATATCTATGGAAATAGAGTGGCAGACTGAAGGAGGACGTGAACTTTCTTTAAGGTCAGTTTTCCCCGTTTCTATTACTTTTTGGATATCTGGAAATTCCAATATGAAAATGCAGAAACAGGAACTTTAGTTGGACCCAAAACAGCGTAGTAATCACTTAAGCAGTCCCCAACCCTTTTCCAACACTTTATATCTATTGTTCCCTCCTGGGGAACCATGGACAAACATCAGAGAGAAAGGTAAAAAAATCACGTAAATCTTTTTTCCGAGCCTTAATCCTTCGTACCTTGAGAGAGTCCTTAAGACCCCTAAGGAAGAGCTCCTGGAAGCTCAATTCCTGTCGCAAGTGATCACCCACTTACCTCTGAACCGATCAGTCCGGCAGGGCGGCTAGTCCTGCGGCGATCAAAATCGAGTCTTCACTCGCGGGTCAATACTTCGTGGCGACTCAGTGCGAGCCTAATTCACTCCTCGTGGAGGCTCAAGGGGTCCCAGGCCTGGGCTTCTCCGGTGGGTGTCCTCCGTAGAATTCTGTACTTCGAGCCCCACGTTGGGCGTCAATTCTGCCCCGGCCGGCTGGGCAGGAAAATGCTTGCCGAAGAGAATCCAGTGGAGGATGGGGGAGGGAGAGACAGGAGATACGAAGAAATGAAGGCAAGACAAGAGTCTGATCAAGCCTCCAAATTTTATTTTTCATGGCCGCATATATCTGGGGAAAACAATTAGGGGCAGGACTGACTAGGCAGGGAGATGATTGTTACAATTTCATTGGTCCTTGGTTGATGGGGTCAGGGGGTACAAAGGTTAGAAGTGAAAAGAGGAACAAGGAGGAGAGGGGCTCCTTGGGCAGGTCAACAGCCATTCAGTAGGTCCTTCCTTATCCAGCAGTATGATAATACATTCTGTGGTTAACTATTCCCTGGAGCACTATCTGCTCCTGCATTCTTTAGATAGCATACAGGTATGTTAAGGGCCAGGTTCTATGCCTCGGGGCTGGGCGGTCAGAATGAGGTTCTTGACTCCCAACAGTCTTCGCATTCAGGGATATGTGATGGAGAGAGGAATCCACACGCTTTGATATTTTTGTGTCCCTGGTACAGGTTTTCTAAGCTGCCCTTTCAAATCAAATGTCTCTGAAGCAGTCTCTTTCCTTAAAAAATAATTTTTTTGATGCATGGTTTTCCAAAGATTGCCTCAGTTTCCAGCCGTGGGACGCTTTGCAACGTGCCTGACTGATTGCCAGTGGCCACACTGAGGCTGTTTTCACTTGCTTTCCACGATCCAAAGTGTCTAGTGCATAAAAAGTGAGACACAGTCACGAAACTGGTCATCCCTCACGTCTCATCCCGGTGAGGGTTTTGCCATCGTTGCTTCGTCAATTTACAAGCCAGAAATGGTGAAAGGTCGCTTCCACGATTCCTCTGTGGAATGAATATGTCTCCTTTGATCCCGAAATTGCCATCATCGAAAGTGGTTTTCATTTTTACACTCATTGATCTGTCCTTCCCCCAGAAATTTCTTCTCTGGACTCTATTGTCTGCCTTGAGATTTGAAATTCTCCCCGTCAAGGTATTTCCGGTGCCTATCCTTTATTCGCATTGTTTTGATTCCAACATTGACCCGTATCGATACAGACCTGCGTCATTTGACATGCTCTCTTATGATTTATACAGAAAAAGTATTCACAGACCTGCTATTGCTCAGCATTTCAGTGGGTTTCTAAACACTGAGAATCACAGGTCTTTTGTTCGGGCCTGTCCCCTGAAGCCTATCTAGGGCCTCACCCACCCTTCTAATTTGTTGCCTTCTGGACTTGTTAGAAATTCCACCTCCTCTTCATTTCCATTCTCCTCCTCCTTTTCCTCCTCCTCCTCCTCCTCCTCCTCCTCCTCCTCCTCCTCCTCCTCCTTATCCTCCTCCTCCTCCTCCTCCTCCTCCTCCTTTTTCCTCCTCCTCCTCCTCCTCCTGTTTCTCCTTCACTTGTTTCTAATTCTCTTCTTTCTTTTTTTCCTTCTCTTTCCCCCTTTATTTTTCTTGTTCTTTAAAAGAAACTATTGAACTACACAAAGTGAGAAATCGCAAGAATGGTAATATGGACGGTTCATTCTTGCTGATCGGAACGCGTTTGGTTCTCTGGTTCCGGCAAGTAGCAGTTAGCTTGCATGCTACATGTAGTTGTGAGCAGGGGAGCACAGGACTTGTCGGAATCCGTGGTCCTGGGTCCGCGTGACGTGCTTGGAACATGTGGCAGGCGTGCCTGCCAACGGGCCCAGGTGTGAGGGGTGCTGTGGACCGGTTACTCGGCCAAGAATGGCTCCACATGGAGTCGGAAACTGCTGGCTTCCAATTGTGCCGCTGTGGCTTATGAGTTCTGAGTCCTGCGGCCAAATGGCACCTAGGTCGCTCGCGAAGTGTGCGATGAGCTCTTGGGGCTGTGGCGGAGTGTGCTGGGACCCCTTGCCAGCCTAAGGAAAGGAATCGCTCAGCGGTCCCTGCTCTCATTGTGGTGATGAAGCCCCTGCACCGGGTGCCGGTTGGCACAGGGTCCAGCCTGACCCCTGGGAATGGGGAGGCGGTGACGTAGGAGCCGAGATGTCGTAGGGCAGGGGCGACCGGGCAGGGCGACTGGGCGTCAGTGGCGAGCAGCGCCCGAGCGGGCGGCGTGTCGGGGTCGTTGGCCTGCAAGGGGCGTGGCACGCAGGCGCTTGCGAGGCGGGACGTGAGCCAAGCTGTGAGGGACGCGCCCAGCGGCAGCTTGGCTGTGGATTCAGCGAGAGGCGAGAGGATGCGTGAAGCACGCAGGCCAGCGGGGCCGGGGCGTGTGATGTGGCCATCAAGGTCGTGTGTGATTGGATCCCGTGAGGAAAATGGCCTCCTGGTGCTCTGTGTGCGTCACCAAGGAGACCAGCTCAGTGGGACCTTTATTCGGTCAGCTGTGAGCTGGCGCCGGGCCTCTCGCTGCGGATCTGGATCCCAGCGGACAGTGGGAGAAGCCTGGAGACACTCGGGCTCGGTCCGAAGCCAGGGTGTGGCGGGCTCCTGAGGCTCAGAGGCGCGGGCGCCTTTAAGCGTCCAGCGCGCGAGGGACAGCGGGTGAGGCGTCGGCCGTGCCCGAGGTCCCCAGCATGAGGTCGAGAGTCCCGTGATCGAGGAGTCGTTTCTTGCTGAGCCCCCATGTGTCGGACCCAGCAGCGGGTGCAGGTCATCTTGAGGACTACGGTCCCTGGCGTCCGGTGTCGGGGCAGCCAGTTGAGGCGAGCCGGTGGTTTCCGCTTGCCGCTGGCCGTCCTGGGAAATCGGGCTGGGGAAGGTGCCCAGGAGGGTCCCGCTGGTTTGCCGGGCCAGCGGGTTCTCCGGGGAGAGGGTGTGGGAAGCCCTTCGGGAAAGGGAGGAAGCATTAGTCGAGGCGAGGGCAGCACGCCTGGACCAGGCTTCTCTGCCTGGAAGTAGAAAGTAGCTCGGGCCATGGCTCTGCCCCTGCTTCCCCTTGGCCCAGCTCCAGGCCTCTTTGGGCCACACCCACCCGCCGCTCAATCATTCGGTCCGCTGTATGATATTTCTTTGTGCACAGGATAAGCTTGCGGACCCTGAAGGGAAAATGGTAGCAATTTCTTGGCCTAGGGAATGGTCAGAAAGACCTGGCTGGCAGAAACAAACAAGACAATCCCAACAAAACACAACAAGACCACCGGCCCCCAAATCAAAGCCAAACTAATCCCATCGTACCGTACAACAACGATGACAAACATAAGTCAAGACTCACAAAAATATCATGAAACTGTATCTTGGAAACAGACATGAGAAAGGTGTCCTTTCCCCAGTTCAGGCAGAGGTGAACATCAAGATTTAAATCAAAATCAAACGGTGAAAATCCCCACAGAAAATGAGCAGGTCCAGACAAGGGTCCGAAGAAACCGAAATTGCCGACAGACAGGGAAAAGATGCTGAACCTTACTGACAACCAGAGAAATGCTCACCGAAAGGGTCACGTTCTACCTGACAAGTTGCCCAGAGTGAAATGATAGGGATCCATGACATGCACTAGGGTGCGGGACCATTGACTGGGTGGGATACGTGTCCTTGGGCATCACTTTAAGAACATGAAGCGGTACAACTTTCTGAAGGGGAAGTCGACAATACGGATTAGATACATGAAACACACAGCCACAGAACAGTCCCCTATTGGGGATTTGCACGGTAAAAATATTCATCAAATTTCACCAAGATTCAGAATCAGATAAAGATACTTGGATATATTTTACATAGTATAGATAGGGTGAGCATTGCACGATTTTATCTCTCTTATCATGGATAAAGAAAAAAGATAGAAAGAAAAAAAAGAGAAGAGAAATGAAAAGCAACATAAGAGCGAGAGCCTACAGCAAACTAAGTATCTGAACAGGGTCAAATTACAAATATTATCAACTCACTAAATAATTAATTAATTGGTTCGTTCATTTCCTTACTTACCGATTGACCGATTTATGTACTTTTTATTCATTCATTCATTCGTTCGTACGTTCATTTATTTATTTATTTATTTACTTATTCATTTCCCAGAAATGAAATCCGAGAATAAGAGCCAAAACCTGTAGCAAAGCAAGTGTCCGAACAGGGTCAAATTACAAATATTATCAACTCACCAAATAATTAATTAATTGGTTCATTCATTTTCTTACTTTTCGATTGACCAGTTTATTTACCTTTTATTCATTCATTCATTTCTTCTTTTATTTATTTATTTATTTATTTATTCATTTCCAGGAAATGAAATCCAAAAATAAGAGCCAGAACCTGTAGCAAACCTAGTATCCGAAAAGGGTCCAATTACAAATATTATCAACTCAGTAAATAATTAATTAATTGCTTCATTCATTTCCTTGATTACTGATTGACCTGTTTATTTAATTTTTATTCATTCATTCATCCGTTCGTTTATTTATTTATTTATTATTAATTAATTTATTTATTTATTCATTTCTAGGAATTGAAATCCAAAAATGAGAGCCAAAACCTGTAGCAAACCAAGTATCCGAAGAGGGTCCAATTACAAATATTATCAACTTCCTAAATAATCAATTAATTGGCTCATTCATTTTCTTGCTTATTGATGGACCTGTTTATTTAATTTTTATTCATTCATTCGTTGGTTCGTGCATGTATTTATGTATTTATTTATTTATTTCCAGTAAATGAAATCCAAAAATGAGAGCCAAAACCTGTAGGAGACCAAGTATTTGAACAGAGCTCAATTACAAATATTATCAACTAACTAAATAATTAATTAATTTGTTCATTCATTTCCTTACTTACCGATTGACCAGTTTATTTACTTTTTATCCATTCATTCATTCGTTCATTCATTTATTTATTTATTTATTTATTTATTCATTTATAGGAAATGAAATCCAAAAATGAGAGCCAAAACCTGTAGCATACCAAGTCTCCGAACAGGGTCAAGTTACAAATATTATCAACTCACTACATAACTAATTAATTCGTTCATTCATTTCCTTGCTTACTGATTCACCTGATTCTTTACTCTGTAATTATTCATGCATACTTTCGTTCGTTTATTTATTTATTTATTTATTTATTTATTTATTTGTTTATTTCTACATTTGCAGAAAATGAAATCCAAAAATAAGAGCCAAAACCTGTTGCAAAACAAGTATCTGAACAGGGTGAAATTACACACATTATCAACTCACTAATTAATTAATTAATTAATCAATTAATTAAGTAAATACTCTATTCATTCCATTCCTAACTCACTTATTGACTTGGTTGTTTCTTAACATTTTACTTGTTTGTTTGTTGATTTATTTCCTGATTACTTACTTTGTTTGTTAGTTTGTTTGTAATTTCTTTTGTTTGTATCCAAAAGTCATGTGATGATGGTTGGAGAAAGCTAGAGTCAGGTGTGAAAACCAAATTCCCGGTTAACACCACCAGAGCAGAAAGGGTGACTTGACTCGGAGGGAAATCATGCACCGTGCCCTTTCGTTATCCCCTGCTCAGGATGGCAGAACTTTGAGTTTCTGGGAAAGTGAGCTGCTGGGTCTTTTTCTTTTCTTTCTTCCTCTGTTCCTTCGTGGGGATTCTCTATGTTTTCTAGTGGGCACGGATTCATTTTGAGGCCTCAGGAAGGTGTAGTGTCTGTCAGTAGACAAGGAACAGCCAGGCCGGATGTTCCCTAGCCCTGCAGAGTCACGAAGCATTCTTCTTTGCTGCCATGAGAGGGCAGCAAAAGCGCAGAAAAGGCCAACCCTGGTTGGGAGCTGAATACTGCTGCTGGGAGCTCAGTGCTCTTGTCATGTTCCTCACAGAAACCAATTCCGCGGGGCATGGAATTTCGTATCAATAGACTGATACTCACTGCAGGAATTGATCTATTGGAGAAAACACAAGTCGCCTGGAGACTCGCTATGCAGATCCAAGCAAGGCTGACCGACGGGCCTTTGTCTTCGCATTCAGGGCTATGCGATGGAGAGAGGAATCCACACGTTTTGATATTCTTGTGTCCCTGTTAAAAGTTTCCTAGCTGCCCTTTCAAATCAAATGTCTCTGAAGCAGTTTCTTTCCTTGAAAATAATTTTTAATGCATGTTTTTCCAAAGATTTCCTCGGTTTACAGCCGTGGGATGCCTTGCAACGTGTCTGACTGATTACCAGTGGCCACACTGAGGCTGTATTCACTGGCTTTCCACGATCCAAATTTTTCAGTGTATAAAAAGTGAGACACAGTCATGAAATTGGTCATCCCTCGCATCTCATCCCGGTGAGTGTTTTGCCATCGTTGCTTCGTCAATTTTCAAGCCAGGAATGGTAACAGGTCACTTCCATGATTCCTCTGTGGAATGACTATATCTCCTTTGATTCCGAAATCGCCATCATCGAAAGTGGTTTTCATTTTGACAGTCATTGATCTGTCCTTCCTCCAGAAATTTCTTCTCTGGACTCTATTGTCTGCCTTGAGATTTGAAATTCTCCCCGTCAATGTTGTTTCCGGTGCCTATCCTTTATTCGCATTGTTTTGATTCCAACATTGACCCGTATCGATACAGACCTGCGTCATTTGACATGCTCTCTTATGATTTATACAGAAAAAGTATTCACAGACTTGCTATTGCTCAGCATTTCAGAGGGTTTCTAAATACGGAGAATAACAGGTCTTTTGTTCCGGCCTGACCCCTGAAGCCTGTCTAGGGCCTCACCCACCCTTCTAAATTGTTGCCTTCTGAACTTGTTATAAATTTCAGCTCTTCTTCATTTCCATTCCCCTCCTCGTCCCCCTCCTCCTCCTTCCCCTCCTCCTCCCCCTCCTTATACTCCTCCTCCTCCTCCTCCACCATTTCACTCCTCCTCCTCCTCCTGCATCTCCTTCTCCTGATTCTCCTTCTCTTCTTTCTTTTTTTTTTCTCCTTCCCCCTTTTTTTTTTCTTGTTCTTGAAAAGAAATAATTGAAATTCACAAAGTGAGAAATCGCAAGAATGGTAATATGGCGGTTCATTCTTGCTGATCGGAACGCCTTTGGTTCTCTGGTTCCGGCAAGTAGCAGTTAGCTTACATGCTACGTGTAGTTGTGAGCAGGGGAGCCCAGGAGTTGTCGGAATCCGTGGACCTGGTTCTGTGTGAGGTGCTTGCAACACGTGGCAGCCGTGCCTGCCAACCGTCCCAGGTGTGAGGGGTACTCTGGAACGGTCACTCGGCCAAGAATGTCTCCACATGGAGTGAGAAAGTGCTGGCTTCCAATTGTTCCACTGTGGCTTATGAGTTCTGAGTACTGTGGCCAAATGGCACCTGGGTCGCTCGCGAAGTTAGTGATGAGCTCTTGGGGCTCTGGCGGAGTGTGCTGGGACCCCGTGTCAGCCTACGGGGAGGAATCGGTCAGCGGCTCCTGCTCTCATGGTGGTGATGGAGCCCCTGCACTGGGTGCCGGTTGGCCCAAGTTCCAGCCTGACTCCAGGAAACGGGGAGGCGGTGTTGCAGGAGCCGAGATGTCAGAGCGCGGGGGCGACCGGGCAGGGCGACAGGGGCATCAGTGGCGAGCAGCGCCGGTGCGGACGGCGTGTAGGGGCGGATGGCTTGCAAGGCAGGTTGCATATAGACGCGTGCCATGCCGGGTCGCGAGCTAAGCTGTGAGGGAGGCGCCGCCGGGCTTGGCTTGGCTGTGGATTCGGCGAGAGGTGCAAGGATGCGGGGAGCACGGAGCGCGCGGGGCGGGAGGCGTGTGATGTGGCCATCGGTGTCGTGTGTTATTAGATCCCATGACGAAAAATGGCCTCTTGTTGCTCTATGCGCGTCACCATGGAGACCAGCTTGGTGGGACCCCTTTATTCGGTCAGCCGTGAGCTGATGCCGGGCTTCTCGCTGCGGATCTGGGTCCCAGCAGACAGAGGGAGACGTCTGGAGACACTCGGGTTCAGTCCGAATCCAGGGTGCGGCGAGTTCTTGAGGGTCAAAGGCCGCGGATGCCTTAAACATCCCCCGCCCAAAGGGACAGCCCGGCTGAGTGTGTCGGCCGAGCCTCAGGGTCCCCAGCGTGAGGTCGAGTGGCCCGGGATCAAAGAGTCGTTTCTTGTCGAGCCCCCGTGTGTCCGCCCCAGGAACGGGAGCAGGTCAGCGTGAGGACCACACGGTCCCTGGCGTCCGGTGTCGGGGGCAGCAAGTTGAGGCGAGCCGGTGGGTTCCGCTTGGCGCTGGCCGCCCCGGGGAGATTTGGCTGGGGAAGGTGCCCGGAGAGGGTCCAGGCTGGTTTGCTGTGCCCGCGGGCACTCCGGGGAGAGGGCGTGTGAAGCCTCTCAGGAAAGGGAGGAAGCGTTAGTCGTGGAAGGGGCGAGGGCAGCCCTGCCTGGGCCAGGATTCTCTATCCGGAGGTAAAAAGTCGCTCGGGCCATGTCCCCGCCTCTACTTCTGCTTAGCCAAGCTTCAGGCCTCTTTTGGCCACACCCTTCTGCAGCCTATACATTTGGTCGGCTGTGTGATATTTCTTTTTGGACATGATCAGCCTCCAGACCATGAAGGGAAATGTTAGCTATTTTGTGGTCTAGTTTATCGTTACAATTCGTTGCACAGGAAAAGGAAATGAGAACAAATTTTAATGAAATAAAAGTATTGTCACCCAAATGAATCCAAAGGAAACCCAAAAGATTAGAAACATATGTATACAATCATGAAATTACTATTAAGATATATATTGGTTACTACATGAGCAAGGTCTCCTGTAACCATATTTGGCAGAGCTCATCATCAAAGCTTGAAAATGAAATATTTAAGATTTAAGTAGTACTTTTGGATTTCAATAGGATGGTAGAAAGAAGCAATTTACTGAGCAACAGGAAGATGTTGGACCTTACTGAAAATCAACAAAAACAAACTCAGACATTCCCTTTCACTTCCTAACCTCCATGTTGCTCAGAGTAAAAACAAACTGAGATCTGACACCTATTATTGTGTAGGGTTGCATACTGGATGGGGAATGTGTCTTCATACTTTGTTTTAAAAACGTAAAGTGCTACACCTTTGAAGGGACAGGTGGACAATATTTATTGGATATAGAAATTATAGAGCCCTGATGGAGTGCCCTGTGAGGTATTTGCCCAGTAGAAATATTTATCTAATTTAACTTGGATAGAGAGATATACAGATATATAGCCATATTACATATTAACAAAGGTGTTCATTAAAACATTTTTATTAAAGCTGAAGAAATAACAAAAAAATAAGTAGAAAGAGATAACAAAGAAGAAAATAAAATAAAACATGAGAGCCAAAACTTCAAGCTTCCCACCTATCTGAACATGGTCATATTACTAGTATTTTATTTGTTTGTTTGTTTATGAAAAGAAACTTTATGCAGGTTCAAGTAAGCTAGTTTCAAGCATGAAAACCAATTTCAAGGTTAGCACCCCAAAATGAGATTGTTGACTTTAGTCAGAAGTATCCCATGCACCCTGCCCTTTCTACATCCCTTGCTCAGGATCTCACAATCCTGAGTCTCTGGTAAAGTAAGCTAATGGATATACTTTTCTTTTCTTGTACATTTTTGGGGATTGTCAATTTTCTATTATGGGCACAGATTAATTTTTAAGTTTCAGGGTGATATAATATCTACAAAAATTTAAGGAACACACGTGAATTTGAGGTCTTACTCCATATTCATGAATTATTCTTCTGTGCTTGCCCTGGAATGGAGCAGATGCACACCTAACACAAATAGTCTTTGGTTTGAAGTTCAGATCTCAGTTACTTTGACATGTTACTTGCACAAACAAGTTAGTCATTACTTGTGTGTATATGCCACATTTTGTCTACCCATCCATCCATGATGGACATTTGTATTGTGTCCATCTCTTGGCTGTTGTAAACATGCTATTATGTACACTACAGTGCAAATAATTGTTTCAGTCCTTGCTTTCTCTTATTTGGGTGTATGTCTAAATGTGAGATTGCTGAGTCTTGGGGTAATTCTACGTATAAACTTAGAGGTTTTTTTACTCTTTTTGTAATAACACTTAGATGTTATTTGCCCTTTTATATTTCTTTTTTAAATTTTATATTTTTAAAGATACGCTTGGCATAAATTATCTCAGGTGAACAATGTAGTTAGACATTTATAAAACTTACACAAGATTTATCACACCATAAATTTAGTACCCATCTGATATATATGGTGTGTAGCTACCAGTTTGTACTTCTTAACCCTGTCCCTTTTTTCCCCCATCCCCAAACCCCCTCCCATCTCATAACCATCAAAATGTTTTCTGTATATATGAGTTTGTTTCTGTTTTGTCCTTTAGATGTCACATGTAAGCGAAATCATATGGCATTTGTCTTTCTCTGACTTACTCCACTCAACACGATATGATTCAGGTCCACCCATGTTGTTGTGGGTGGCAAGATTTCTTTCCATTTTCTAGCTGAGTAACATTCCATTGTATATATGTGCCTCCACTTCGTTCCTTCATGATTGACCCTTGATTTCTTCATCCTGGCTGCCTCCATATCTTGAGGACTGGAAATAATGCTGCAATGACTATGTGGATGCACACATCCCTTCAAAGTAGTGGTTTGGGTTTCTTTGGGTAAATACCCAGTAGTGCGGTTATGGTTCCTTTTTTGTCTCCTGTTACAGTCTTGGTTTTAAATCCATTTTGTCAAGTAGAAATGCCACTAACCCAGCTCTTCTTTTTTTCTTTTCATGTGCATGAAATCTACTATTCCATCCCTGTATTTTCAGTCTGTGTGTTTCTTTTGATGTAAAGTGAGTCTTTTCTAAGGGTGTGTGAGGGCAGCACATGTAAAGGCCTTGTTTTCTTATCTCTTCAGCCACCTTATGTCTTTTGATTGCAGCATTTAACCCATTTAACTGTCAAGTAATTCTTAACAGATAAGCATAAATTGCCATTTTATTATTTATATATTTTCTTTTTCTTTTCTTCTTAAAAAATTGCTCTTGGTTTAGAGTTGATGAACGCCTTTTGCTTTTTCTTGTCTGGGAAGCTCTTCTCTGCCTTTATTCTAAATGATAGCTTTGCTGGACAGAATAATCTTGGTTGTAGGTACTCTCTTTTCGTCATGTTGATTATTTCTTGCCAATGTCTTCTGGCCTACCAAGTTTCTTTTGGAAAAGTAGCCTACTATGGAAGCTCTTTTGTAGGCAAAGAACTCTTTTTCTGCTGCTGGTCTTAACATTATCTCCTTGTCTTCAGCCTTAGGCATTTTAATTAAGATGTGTCATGATGTGGGCCTCTTTGGGTTCATCCTGTTTGTCACTGTGCACCTCTTGGTGATTCTTTTGCCAGGTTAGGGAAGTTTTCCATCATTGTTTCATCAAATAATTTTTGAATTCCTTGCTCTCTCTGCTCCTCCCAGTGCCTATGATGTGCATATTGTTACACCTAATGTTCTCCCACAGGCCCCTTAAACTATCCTCATTTTATTTGCTGTTGAATTCTTCTTTCTTTGTGATGTTTAGCTTGGGTGTTTTTTGCTACCTCATCTTCCAAATTGGCAATTCGTTCCTCTGCTTCGTCTAATCTACTGTCAATTCCCTCTAAGGTATTCTTCATTTCAGTTACAGTATTTTTCATTTCTGACTGGTTGTTTTTTATGTTTTTTTTTTTAATCTCCAATTTTATGTTTCCTATCTCTTTGTAGTTGTTCTCACTGAGGTCATGGAGCCTCCTTATAAGCAGTGTTTTGAACTCTGCATCTGGTAGATTGCTTGCTTCCATTGTGTTTAGTTCTGTTTCTGGAGCTTTGCTCTGTTCTTCCACTTGGGACATGTTTTACACTCTTTCCATTTGGGCTACCCATACCCCGTGTTTGTTTCTGTGTATTAGGTAGGGCTGTTCTGTCTCTCAGTCTTATTGGAGTGACCTTATGTAGTATATGACCAGTGGGTCGCAGTAGCACCATCTCCCTGCTTACCTGAGCCAGGTGCTCTAGGTGTGTCTTTTGCCTGGGTTGTGTGTGCCCTCCTGTTGCAGTTGAGCCATGGTTGCTGTTTGCACATCACTGGGAGGGATTGACCCTCAGGCTGATTGGCTGTGACTGCAGTGGAGGAGTTGCTTTGCAGCGACTGACTCTACAGAGCAGGATTTGTTTTAGAAGGGCTCTGCTGCCCGCAAAGTTTGCCCCTTGGGTGTGTTGTTTGAGGAGGTGGTTGGGTAGTGCTCTGCTGTCATTTGAAGCCAGCACTTTGGAAAACATTAGCTGTGGCTCAAAATGTTACAGATTGAGTTACCTTGTGACCCAGCATTCCACTCCTGGATACACACCCAAGAGAAATGAAAATATACCTCCACACAGAGACTTATGCACGAGTGATGCTGCTGTGAACATGAAGGGAAAACAGTTTAATTGCCCATCACTTGCTAAGTGCATAAACAAATGGTGCTATACATATATGGTGGAATTTTACTGGGTCACGAAAAGGAATGAAGTACTGATACATGTATGAGTAAACATGAAAAAGATTGTGCTCACTTAAGAGCCAGAATCAAGGGCCACAAATTGTATGTTTCTATTTGTATGAAATATCCACAATAGTCAAATCTGTGGGGACATATTTGAGGTTGCCCAGAACTGGGGCCAGGAGAGACTGGGGATGGGCTGCTGATAGGTACATCATTGCTTTCTTTCTTTCTTTCTTTCTTTCTTTCTTTCTTTCTTTCTTTCTTTCTTTCTTTCTTTCTTTCTTTCTTTCTTTCTTCTTTCTTTCTTTCTTTCTTTCTTTCTTTCTTTCTTTCTTTCTTTCTTCCTTTCTTCCTTCCTTCCTTCCTTCCTTCCTTCCTTCCTTCCTTCCTTCCTTCCTTCCCTTCCTTCTTCCTTCTTTCTTCTTCCTTCCTTCCTTCCTTCCTTCCTTTCTTCCTTCCTTCCTTCCATCTCTCTCTCTCTCTCTCTCTCTCTCTCTCTCTCTCTCTCTCTTTCTCTCACTCTATCTCTTTCTCTCTCTCTCTTTCTGATTAAACTATTCTGGAATATATGGTGATGGTTACATAATCTTTTGAATATACAGAAATCCACCAAATTGTTCATTTTTAAATAGAGAATTTCATTGTGTGTAGATTATGTCTCAAAAAAGCTATTTTACAAAAGACACACATCAATGGGAAAAGTGTGCCCAGGAAGGAATGGGGAAGATGCACTTAAGTCACTTTAGAGAAATAGCTTCTTTTCTTTAGAATTGTCTTAAGTGGACTTTGCTTTTACAATATAGTAGATAAGCAATAAAACAGCTACACTTCCTACATGGTTCCATTTCACATTGGCCTCGTTATTCCAAAAACATTTTTAAAGGGTTTAAAATCATAGAGAAGCACATATGTAGTGGGCAAATGTACTTAAGTGACACATATGACTTAACTGAGACTTTCACACAGCATCCTTATAGGTCACAATAGAGAGAAGACGCCAGTGGTCCTGTGTGTAAAGGAGATATCAAGTTTCTGAGCCAGTTACCCCAGAACGAGGGCTAGAAACATTTCTCTGGAGCCAAGAACAAAGGTGTACATGTCTCCAACTTCAATTCCACCCCCTATCTTGGGTCATTGAGTTCTGTAAGAGTTATGTGAGAGTGAGAATAGTGTCATGCAGATCATGGTCACGTGGCCTGGCTTCCAGAGATGCTAGGATTTTATATAAAGAAGTTTTTATTCAACAGGTCATCAGCGCTGGGCTGGAAATACAGCTCTCAGTGTAGCTTTCAGAGTAGACATTGTAATTTATACCACTGCTTTCTCTTCAGCACCTCACTCTTCCATGGGACCAGCTCACATCCCTACTCCCCTGCAAACTGCTTCCACCACATCCCCATTGTGCATGGCTCAGGAAGCCCCTTGCCCTGGCAGATATGCATCACTGTTAGTTCTTGCATTGGGGTTTTCTGAAAGAGGACTGGGGATGGGATACAAAACTGTTTTGAAGAATCTGATGATTTAAGTTGAGGACAGAGTGACTTCTCTAAAGTGGCTTTGCCAACAGCGAAGGACCACTTAGCTTAGGAGACAGAGTTCATGCTCCCATCCTGGGGTCTGTGAGAGCCTGTCAGCAGAACATGTGGGTCACAGACCTCCATTCTCTGATGGAGCACCACTTATCCACGGGGGGCTTTTCCAGGCCTGAGGGTCCCACCATCATAATGCTGTGTATTTGTTTGCAGTTTTGCTCAGCACGTGGTCACCATGTTTTCACCTGATGATAATGCTGATTGCCAGTTGGGAGGTTTCGTCGTGGGCACAGTAGCCTGCATCCTCACCACCATGTCCATAGGCTTCGCGGTGTGGCGGATGTGGAAATGGATGAACTGGCACACTACTTTCCTGGTTAGCCGTTGTGGGAGTTTGGAAAGTGTGCATTTTCCACCTCAATGGTTTCTTCAACACAGTCACATCTTACCACCGTTACACCAACTGGGATACCTACCTCCTGCTTGAAATTCGTTTTTCTCAGCACCTCCTACTGGCTGCCAGCATCCTAGAGCTCCTGGGAAAAGCTATGGTGGTGTGTGCATTAAGGAATGTATACGTGACAGATTTTCATACGTGTGCCGCATACGACTTAATTACCGTTTCAGAATTTATGAACGTAGTGGCTAGTTTTTTTATCTCCATTGCTGCCATCTGAAATTACTAGGACATGATGAGCGAAGAGAGTATATCCTTCCCAACTTTTTCTCTGTGGCCTTCAATCCAGATACACTGGAAGTAGGCATTGCCTTTCTTGTGGCCGGTCTGGCCGGTGACTTTCCATTGTTATTTGAAATGTATTTTCTCTGTTTCGAGACCCTCCCCTTCCCCAATGCAATAAAGTACATCCCGAAATTTGGGAAATATGAAATTCCACTTGTGTTGGTTTTGCACACCCAAGACTAGCCAGAGTCTCTGGGAAGTAGTATTAGGGTGCTCTATGAAATCTTTTCAAGGATTGAAGACCATGGCAAAGGTAGTTTTGAGTAGACAGTTGCCCAACCGGGTTCCTTTTGTCTTCTCTGTCCAAATGTGTTCATTGATTGAATTAAGGAACTTTGATTTTTTAAAGGAGGATCTTGCCCCCCTGCCAATTGGTCTTACTAGCTCTTGATTTTAACTATTACTTAAGCAATATGATAAACCTAGTGAATGGAACAAAGAGTGTCTGAAAGTTTTACATCTCTCACTTAAACTTCTAAAACAATCAACTGTGTTTCCTATAGCATGGTAACAATATCTTTCAATAATGTACAATTTTCCAAAATGTGCAAAAGTAGAGAGAATAGTATAAGAATTCCTGCCTCCGACATCTATTACCAGACTCCACAGTTATCAAGATTCTGCCATATTAGCTTTATCTCCGCTTTCTTCCTTCCTTTCTAACCTATTTTTCTTTCTCCAATGGA
Source organism: Cynopterus sphinx (assembly GCA_030015415.1). Lineage (NCBI taxonomy): Eukaryota > Metazoa > Chordata > Mammalia > Chiroptera > Pteropodidae > Cynopterus > Cynopterus sphinx. The sequence goes on along the minus strand of JAKZJJ010000075.1, from coordinate 201,637 downwards.
TTTTAAAGCAAACCCCAGACACCATGTCACTTCATACCTGTATATTTGAATTTTACTCTCTTAACATAAATGGGCATTTCTTAAGGTATAATACATCATATCATACCTTTCAAAATTAACAATTATTCCTTCTCATCAAATACTTATAATTGTTAAATTTCTTAAAAGTAATTCTACAGTTATTTGTTTTTCCTCATGAGGTGCTCACTGTGTCTGTCGAGTCTTAATTTAAAGCCCTGCCCTGCCACACACCTTTTGCCCTGTTTGTAAAAAATGACTTTGATTTGCTGAAGGAAGTGAGTGACTTGTGCTGTTCTTAAACTTGTTACCTCTTGAGGCTTGCTTAGATTCTAGGTCAGCTTTTTGAGGAAGAGTATATCAAAGGCGGTGCTATGTTCCGAAATGCATTATACCAGGTGGCATATGGTAATTGTCCTTTGATGATTCTAGAGTGAAGGAGAATGCCCTAGCGATCATTGGTGTGGACCAATGTATTGTTGTAGAAATTGTTTTTGCTATCTTGGTTTCCCTTTTTGTCTTGTAAAAGTATCAACTCAACTCTTGAGTATGAATTCATGAGATTGTTTTTATGTTTTTATTTTGGAAAATTTCAGATGCAATTACTTCAGCATCAAGAGTTATCAATATCTGGATAATAATGTGTCATCTCTAACTTCACTGACTCTCACCAGTCCCAGCCTTGAATTAATTATGTAGCGACTCCCTGGAACGTATTATTTGATCCATGCATACGTCAACACACATTTCTAAAAGATAGGACGCCTTTTTAAAAACAAGCACATCATCACTGTTACACCCAAGAAAGTTAACAATAATTTCCTAATGTTATCGAATACCTAGTCAATACTTAAACTTCCCTAATTGTCTCATTCATAAATGTTCTTTAACAGTCATTTTGGGGTTTCTATGGAGGCAAAGTGTTTCGCTCGATTGATTTGTTTTTCTTTTTAAGATCAAATTGTCCCATCCTTGGCAATGGAGCCACAGGCACACATGCTATCTGACATAATTCTATTGGTATTATTTCATGATAAAACACCTTTATTCAGGACAGTGTACTATTTACCTCAAAAAACACTTAATAAAATATATTCTATAAAGATATATATTTAAAAAAATGGTAGATAAAAGGACCGATCGGCAGTACAATTAACTATGTTCATCAAATGTTCGATATTGAAGTTAAAGCATATTTATTTCCTCAACATAATTAATTTGTATAGTGCTGGTTCTTAATCTCACAGAAATTCCTTCTAGAATATTTTCCATACACACCAAATTTTGCACAGGTTCACAACTCTCTTGAAACCTATTCATGGATCTCATTTTCCAAATAAGTGACGATTTCCAAAAATTGAATTCTTGTTTCACGGACATGTTAGAAACTCCTCTTTCTCATAATTGTCAGCTAGGTCATTTCTTTAAAAAATTAACTTTACCAGTCAAAAACCTGCCTAGAATATTAATAAGTACAGATATAGCCTGCTTAAAAGCATTAGATTACGCAGCATTCAATGATAGATCCTACACTTTAAGAAAAACATTTTTAATAAAATCAAATTATGACTAACGTCATTTTCCTTTCAAGAAAGATGACTAGAAGGCATATTACCATTGGAAAGGGTAGGATTTTACTGGAGTAGCACCATCTGAGGAGCAAAGTCAATTTTAAACGCAGGAGTGTTGAGCATCCATCTTTGCTGTCTTGAGAGTGTAGAGACATTAGCCCGTTGGTGGCTGGGAGTTTGATTATGTGTTTGCCTTTTGAGCTTCTTCTACTTCTGAGAGCTTATGATTTGGCTGAAGTCCATGGATGGGAGAAAGAAGAACGTGATCGTGTTTTCATCTCAATTCCAGCTTCAGCATTTTTTTAGAATGTTTGAAAATAGCTCTAAGTCTTTCATCAGAGCCTGTAGTTCTTTTATGACTCATGCCTGTTCACGTGATGCTGGAATACGTTTCCCAGAAGCATAGATGCTTGAGTATCATTTTCCAAACTTGTATTGTTTGAAAATAAATCCTCTTTTTTTGTATTCAGCTTTTTAAAAGAGTTTTCCAGCGATGCTTTGCTACATTCTGTATCTCGTAAGTTTTTTTTTTTTTTTATAAATTTCTATTCCTCTGAGATTTATATCCTACATCATCAAGGTTTTCCCCACTGAAAATCCACATCGTAACTGCATGTTTGGCGTACATTGCTACTAGCCATATTACTCCTGAAATCCAGAGTTGCACCACTCAGTGAAACTCTTCACTTGCTGATGAATTCTCTGGCCATCCCCATTAAGTGAGAGATGCTTCCGGTGACTCAAAGTTGGTCAGGATTCTCATGGTCTTCACAGAGAGAGTGCTGGTGGTTCCCATTAGCCTTTATGTTTTGTTATTCCAAACACTTAATTTCAATGCAATTTTAGGACAGGGTTCCATAGTCCAGTGGTTATCACATCTGCTTTACACACAGAAGGTCCTGGGATCAAAGCCTAGTGGGGCCACAGAGCATGTTCTGTGGCCATGTCACCCTGAACAAGCCCAACATCTGATCTTGGAAGCTAAGCAGGGTTGGGCCTGGTTAGTACTTGGATGGGAGACCAGTTAAGAAGATCAGGTGGTCGAGGCAAAAATAATAATAATAAATACGTGCTATTTAATTTGAATTACTGTTTTATTTATTTTATTTATTCTAAAATATTATTTTACTTTAAATGTGTATATCAAATTTACTGTTAGAAAATTAATATGCATATTAATTTTTATTAGATCAATAATAATTGTTTTATTGAAGTGTTATTCACATACCATAATGTTCAAGCTCTATCTTGTACCAGTAAGTGGTTTTTAGTACATCCACATAGTTGTGCAGCTATCACTACTATCTAATTGGAGAACATGTCATCACCCCCAAAAGAAAAACCAGTCGCAGTCCCCATTAGTCTCTGAGGCTTTCTTTTTTTGTCTCTCAACAAGGTTTCCTAGTTGTGTCCTGTATATTTCAGGGCCAAGACATTCAATCAGCCATGTCACTCTTGCAGTGAGCCCTAGACAAGGAGTTGGTATTTAGAAACCACATTTGGGTCTCATTCTACTGTATTGCCATTATATGTAGGTATTTTACTGGACCGAACTAAGATATATGAATTTTTATGAAGAAAAAATTAATGTGTTACAAAATTATGTTCGAACTTATTTAGACAAATTTTATTTGGCTGCAATTTGAGGCCGCATTTCTTTCTCCCCCATTGAAGACCCAATATTAGCCTACTTATTTGCTTATGCTATGATAAATAATATTAAAATTATATATATATAATTATTATTATATATTATTGGTATCATTATTAGCTATAATGCTACTGAATACAGTTAAGATTTAAGCCCTGCTTGTCTTTAAAATGTATTGCACTAAGGATATGGAGTCAAATTACTACATTCTAAATGATTTTGATGGAATAATGGCAATATCAAAAACCATTATTTATGGTTGTATAGTTCTATCACCAACTTGAAAAGCTTATTCCTTTTACCTTGTTTTCTATTTTTAAGGAAATTATTTACGGTATTTCAAAGTCAAAGTTCTTGAATGAGTTTTATTCAGAGAAAGTCTGAATAAATTTCTATTCTAATCTCGATTCGATTCTCGCTTATCTCAGGTAACTTTAATTTTGGTTTTGTCTCCCCTTGTTTTCTTTTGTAAACGTAAGGCTTGTGTGTTCATATTTATTCCATCTCTTTCAGAATGCAATCATAGTTTGTGTGTGTGTGTGTGTGTGTGTGTGTGTGTGTGTGTGTATGTGTGTGTATGTGTGTGTAATTTGGCACCCTGCTTTTTTGACTTGACAAATTCCTGCAGATCACTCTATATCAGTGTGTAGAAATCTTTCTACTTTTATTGGCTCCATACGATTTCATCATATGGATGTACCCTAGTTTATTCAGCCAGCTTGGTATGTACATATGTATGTATGGTATTCCATGGTGCTACACCTTTTATATTTTGCCAATATCTTCAGGCTAGATTCCGAGGACTATGTCATTTAAAAATATGTGTTCCTGCTACTTCTATACGGATGATCATTTTGCATCCCCCTGAGCAAGCTATGAGAATGTCTGCTTCAGTGCTTTGTTAGGAAAAAATATACTGTAAAACTTTTGGATTTTTCTTCAAGATATAGGTCAGAAATGGTATCTTGGTGTCATTTTAATGTATATTTCCCTTCTTAGTGAGTTGAGCATTATTTCAAATGTTTCAAGGCTATTTATTTTTTTTTTTACTTCATGATATGTTATCTGCTGCCAAGTAATCAATTGCTCCAAAGTTTAGCAGCTTCAAGCAACAGGCATTTATTGGCTATCTCACAGCTGCTGTGTATCAGTAGTTTGGGCACAGCTTAGCTGGATATTTTACTTCAGCAGTCCCCAACCATTATGACACCTGGGACTGGTTCTCCCATGAGGACCTAATGCCTAATGAACTTAGGAAGAGCCGAGGGAGTGATATCAGCACTGGGGAGCAGCTGCAAATAAGACGAAACTTAGCTCTCTTGGCCTTGTACCTGATAGGCAACTATCAGGTACCGATCCATGGCCTAGGTAGCGCAGACGTCCACTCTATTTCACAGTCTCTTCCAAAGCCCCAGTCTAAATGTCAGCTGGGCCTGTGGTCTCATCTGAAGGCTCAGGAGGAAGGATCCAGTTCATAGCGTGCTTACGTTGTCATCGGCAGGATTCATTTCTTGAGTTCCTCACAAGCTGTTGGACAGAGTATTCAGTATCTGGGCACATGGACCTCTTCGTCGAGCATCATGGAAGACAGCAGCTGGCTCCATCAGAGACAGTAAGTGAGAGAGCCAGAGGGTGCCAGCAAGATGGCAGCCATAGGTTTACGTAACCTAATCACAGAATTCACGTTGCATAAGTTTTGCCATTTTCTATTTATCAGAGGCATGCCATTAGGTCTCGCCTGTGCTCAATGGAAGAAGAGCGAGGGCGTAAATGTGAGGAAAATGGGTCTCATCTGGGGGCATTTCCCAACATGCCTATCGCAGTTTCTTATTTTCAGCCCATTCTTCTAATGATTCGCTGGTGTTCTTTATTTTTAGGAGGTCTTAAAAGAGCATGAGGAGTCGCCCGTTGTCTAGTGTCTTTCAGGTATAAACACCTTTTGTAATTTATCCTTCTTTATTAAACTTTGCTTATTATATATTTGGTTATGCAAAGATTTTTATGAAGTGTACATCTTTTCAGATTTATCAATCTCTTATTGCTTCTGGGTTCTGAGTCAAAATTTAGGTATCTTTCTCCACTCCCGTATTATAAAAGCATTTGTTTATTTTTTCCCTAGTGCTTGAATGGTTTTCTTTTATCTGCTATTCATTTGGAATTTATCCTGATATTTAATGTACTATATTTGGACAAATTTACCTTCCTGATAAATTCTTCTCTGTACCTGTTCCACTTAATTAACAAAAGATCTTTTCTCCCAGTTTCAGATACCGTTTTTTTTTCATATGCTTAATTTGCATTAATATTGAGTCTATTTCTGGAGTCCTATTTGATTATTTTAGTGTATTTATGTACCAATGTGCCAGTACAATCCTCTTAAAGGTGTTATATTCTGATTTTTAAAATACTATGTGATGAGCTATGCTTATTCCTTTTTCCACCCTGAGTACTTTCTCAGTTGTTTCTGCTTATTTTTCCATTTGAATTTTCTAATCAACTTCTCTTACACCAGACTGGAAAAGAATGCTTTAATTTCTGTGAGAATCATGATGTTTATAAGTTAACTTAGGGATAACTGACATATGTATAACATTGAGTCTTCTTCATCAATAATAGGATTTGTCTTTTCCTTTGCTCATGTCTACTTTTGCCTTTTGAAGGTTTTAGGTAGCTTTCTGTGCAATGGGTTGTTTGCGAAGGGGGCAGTTATGAGCAGAGATACTGTACCCACATGCACTTGCACACTAATGCCAAGTTTCTTTTCTCATGTGTAGATGTCTTAGCATACCATTGCTGGGGTGGATGGTAGGTCTACCTTGTTTTCAGACCTTCAGCTCACATTTGCTTTTCTCATTCAGCATGTATAGTCGTGTGCGGTTGGTGGCAGTGGTGATCAATATTTCTACTCTTCTGATGATCGTTAAAACAGCAGTTAAGATAATTTTCAGAAAGTTTGCACAAGGAGCATAGGTCTTATTCATACAAATTTAGGTAACTGCGCCCAGAACCGTACCCAAAATACAGGCCCTTCTGAACTGTTGAATGATTTCTTCTCCCAAACCTCATGAGTGTTCCAACTAGCTACCAGGGTAACTGGTAGGTAAGCCCCCAGAATGCCCTCAATGGATTACACTTGAAAATCATGTTTAAGGCCAACTCAAGAGAGAGCCAACAACTTCAGCTCATTCGCACAACAATAAATTCTTTCAGTGCCACCGAAATCTTTCAACCAAGGACCTTAGGGCTATAGCACAGGCAAGACACACACCTTCTACTCGTGATGCTTGATCATTCACAACTCTTCAGATGTTGAAAGGGCCTCAATCAAAATGAAATAAATGACTGAAGAATTTCATCATGAATTGGTTAAAAATTAGACATAATTTGATCTCACAGCCACACACTGAGGGTTGATTGAGTTCACAAGAGAGAAATCAAAGGGCAAATATGGAAGGTCCTTATCAAAGGATATTTGAGTCTGTGAGAGCACAGTGTTTGAAAACATTTCCCCCCACTAATGTAAGTCTATCAGCTATTTAAATATGTGTGCTGAAAACATTGCCTATGGACCCACTTTGGCCGGGTCCTTTGCTAGAATGTTAACTAGCCCTGTTACCTTTGTGTTTAGATATGTTTTATTGGCCACAGACTCTTTCTCTCTAGTTAAGATCTTGTAAAATAGTAATAGCATTATTTAGTAAATGTCCTTTCCCTGTTGACCTTTATTTGCATAATGTCCGCAGCTCTCAAACATTGGGAACTTGAAGGTATTATACCCTTTTGCATTTAAAAATTTCTTTGCTTTTTTAGCACGTGTTCGGAAGGCACTGGAGGGCTTCTGGACACCTGTCAGCACTTCAGGGCCGGCCAGGGACTGAGTCGGTCATATTCTCCATGCCACTGCAACAATCGCTTGTAAAATGGCTTTTAGGGAAACATCACTTACCTTCGAAATAAATCTTTTCCTATAGTAAGTGTGACAAAGGCCAACCTTATCCCAGAGGGGAGCAGGAGACCAAGCAGAGGAAGCACATCTGCAGCCTGATAGTCATAGAGCGAAGGTACTGAACTGGCCTGGGCTGTGGAAAGTGGTCCTTTGATCCTCTTTCACCTTCAGTCTCAAGAGAGTGCAAGATGATAAAGAATTTCAACACAGTAGGTAGGGGGATCACCATGGCAGGGTGTGCTTTGGGGGATCAGGGAGAATAAAGAAGAGGTAAAAGAATTTCAAGATCTTCTGAAGGATTCCTTGGAAAGATTCTTTAAAAGAATTGCTTTATGTTTTACAAGAAGAAGACCAGACAATGTATCCTGTTCATTTACTGTTGGTAGAGCATACACTGAGGATGCTGTAAAGGCTGGTGGAATTTTTTAAATTTTTTCCCCATCACAGAGATCCTTCTAAGGTAGGCAGGAGCAGAGGGTTCGCATGTGGCATTTGTCCTGGAGGTGAAAATTGAGAAGTGCCAGGACATTTATCGTGGAGACCAGGGAGAAAGATGTCACTGGGGACAGCACTCCCAGACAGATAAAGAGCAGCACGGCCCATGTTCATGCCATCTCCAGCCATCACCTCAGTCCCAGCCTGGACTCTGAGGAAGAGCCAGGAAGTGACAGCTGTCACAATGGCCAATGAGTAGGATGTTTCATGGTTCATGACGCGTTTTCACCTACCTCTTTCTGGCTGACCCTTGGCATCTATTAGGAATGTACTGGGCTGTTTTGAGCACCAGGAAGCACACAGTCCTGTAACTCAGAGGGAACACAAGGCAGATAGCCTCCTCTTTACGCAAGTGATTGAAATATAGAGAGTTTATGTAGCTGGTCCATGGTCAGAGGTGGAGGTGAGATGAAAACCCACAACTTCTCAAAACAGTCCTCTGTTATTATAGTCAAATAAAGTAATATTATCTGTGGAGAGCTGTTTTTCTGCTACAAAAGCTTATTGTTTTTTTGATGAAGGTGTCTTGTTAGAGATGTCATATGCGACCACAATGTCCTCTTCCTATTCTCCTCAGGATATGTACTCTTACTCTAGGAGTTCGTCAAATTTAGGAGTCTAGAAGATTTCATCCATTTTCCTTTTCTCGAGTTCTCTTGTTTCGTCTTCAAACAGGGAAGCCTCCTCATCAGAGAAAATCAGGAGAGCAAAAAAATTGTAGTTTCTCAAGAAATATTGAAAGTCCACTTAGATTCCTAACTGGCTGCACTTCCCTGAGAAATTTCATTCTATGAAGCACTAATTTCCTTTTGCCACTTGGGCAAGAACATCCAATTACAGAGAAAACTTGTGCTTTCTTTTTGAATGTCAATAAATTCCACCCTGTTGTAGCCCCAAACTGGACACATGCCAAATGTTCACTAACAGAAGAATGGATATACAAACCGGGGATGTCCACAAATGAAACATGATACAATAATAAAAATGAACACAGTGATGATACATTTAACAAGACAGATGAGATTTTTCTGGTCAAGGTGGAAAAGCAGTTACCTGTTTTGCTCGCCTCATCCCTGAATCACCTCAAAAGAACAAGTCAACTATCGAATGACCATCACTGGGAGTAGCCTGAATTCCAGGTGAACAGAAATCTTCTGACTGGGGTCACACAGAAGAGGCCACCTCAAGAGAGGTAGGAGGGACGGAGACCCAGAACAGGGTGGCCAACACCCCTTTGTGGTGATTAGAAATCAGAAGAGACATCTCAGCTGTGTGGGTCCCCCTGGAGGAGCCTGGTGTCCCAAGCCCACACTGGACTCACCAGACCAAGGTTCTATTGCCAGGAAGAGAAGTCCCCACACTTCTATCTGTGAAAACCAGTAGAGACTGTGACTGAGTGAGATAGATGGCCTCCTAAGGGGCCATGCACACATAGACTTACTGCTAATTGACTCACTCCCTGTGAGTTCCAGTGCTGAGGCAGCTGTTCAAAGGTTTCAGGGCCACACAGGAGGAACTGAATTGTCGGTCTTAAGAGCGAGGGCTGGTGGGGTGGCTTTCTCCCAGACTGAAGTGCGGGCAGAAGCCATTGTTCCTTTGTTGAGCCCAGCGTGCAGACCCAGGGAGCTGCTATATCTGAGTCTCTGTCAACATAACTAACACAGGTCACCCAACACTCTGGAGTTTCTTGGACCTCCCCTTTCTCAACATGCCAACCTGCTTCCAGTGGCTTCTCCATTCAATCAACCTGTCTTGGCTCATGCTGTGGACCATCCTGAAATTTCTCAAAGCTTTGCAAACCCCAAACAAAAAGCATCTGGCCTCAGAGAGCTCCATACATCTTGCCAAGCAGTCCCAAGTTCTGCATTAGTGGCAGCCATCTTTGGCTTGAGTCTTGGCCTCTTGAGGCACCTCTACTTTCAGCATGGATAACAGCCATCTGCAGATGTCTTGGTGTCTCATTTCAGATGGCCGAAGATGCTGCTAAACTTGGCCTGAAGTGGGGACCCTCCCTGAACAACCGAGGGCCTTTACCCTTAGTTTTGGAGATAGGACAGGGTTCCAGAATCATCCTGCTAACTCTAGAGATGACAGACTACAGAGTAGACTGAGAAGGCACCAAAACCCTGCTGAAGACCATCCTGCTCTGTAGGGTCAGTGCCTGCACAAGCATCTCCTTCACTAACGATCAGCTTGAGGGTCAATCTTCCCCACTGATGACCAAACAACAACCAAGGCTCAACTACAACATGTGGGCACATAATACCTATCCAACAAACACACCTGGAGCATCCAGTTCAAGAGACCATCGTGATGGCGACTTTAGGATCCATGGGACACACACTACATATGGTGACTCTACTGAGATTGGGAGACAGAGAGGCCCTACTTAATACATAGAAACAAAGAGGAGGAGGCAGACAAAATGAGGAGATAGAGAAACATGTTCCAAAATAAAACACAGAACAAAGCTCCAGAAGAAGAACCAAACACTATGGAGGCAAGAAAACTGCCAGATGCAGAATTCGAAACACTGCTTATAAGGCTTCTCCATAATTTCAGTGTGAACAATGACAAAGAGATAAGAAACATAAAAATGGAGATACAAAACATAAGGAAGAACCAGTCAGAAATGAAGAATACTATAACTAAAATGAAGAATACCTTACAGAGAATTGACAGTGGATTAGATGAAGTAGAGGACTCTATCTGCAATTTCGAAGATGAAGTACCAGAAAACATCCAAGCAGAAGAGCAATGAAAAAAAAAAAAGAAGAATTCTCTCAAAATAAGGATGGGTTAAGGGTCCTCCAGGACAAAAACAGGCATAACGACATCACATCATAGAACTAGATGAGGAAAGAGAGCAGGGAACTCAAAATCTATTTTACGAAATAATGATTGAAAACTTCCCTAACTAGGCAAAAGAATCACCAGAAGTGCAAACTGACAAACAAGATGATTCCAAAGAGGCCCACACCATGACACATCCGAATTAAAATGCCAAAGCTTAAACACGAGGAGAGAATCTTAAGAGCAACAGGAGAAAAGCAGTTAGATGCCTACAAGGGAGCTCCAATAAGACAGCTAATTTTCCAACAGAAACTTCGCAGGCCAGAGGGATTGGCACAAAATAGTCAAAGTGATGAAAACCAAGGAAGTCCAACCAAGATCACCCAGAAAAGATAAAGACTTTCCCAGAAACAGACTCTCAAAAGCTGAAGAAGTTCATCAGCACTGAACCGGTATTACAAAAAAAAAAAAAAAAAAAAAAAAAAAAAAAAAAAGAAAGAAAGAAAGAAAAAAAATATTAAAGGTACTTTTTTTAAAGAAAAAAAATTACCTTAATGTAAAAGGATTAAATCCTCCAATCACACAATATTAAGTGGCTGAATGGATAAGAAAACAAGACCCTTTTACACATGCTGCCTACAGAAGACTCACTTTAGGTCAAAAGAAACACACAGACTGAAAGTGAAGGGGTAGAAATGAAAAGAGCCATTTCCTGAACATGGAACCGAACAAAAATCTGGACTACCAGGCAAAATAGACTTTAAAGCAGAGGCTATACCAAATGTCAAAGAAAGACCCAGTAATTCCATTTTGGGGAAATTGTCTCAAGAAACCCAAAACACCACCTTGAAGGGAAATGTGCATCCTTATGTTCATTGTGGCATGATTTACAATAGCCAAGATGTGGAGGCAACCTGAGTATACATCAGAAAATGAATGGATAAAGAAGAGGTGGAACATATATTCAACGCAATGTTACTTGGCCATAAAAGGAATGAAGTCTAGCCATCTGCAATGACCTGGGTGGACATAGAGGGTATAGTGTTTGTGGAGTAAGTCAGAGAATGACAAGTGCCATATGATTTCACTTATGTGGAATCTAAGGGATAAAATAGACAAACTCAACGTCACAGAGAACATTTTAATGGTTGTCAGTTGGGAGGCGTTTGCAGCGAGGTCACTGGATGAAACAGGGGAAGGAATCGAGTCCAGTTTGTTGTCACAAAATAGTCACAGGGATGTAAGTACAGCATAAGAAATGTAGTCAACAATACTGTAAAAACTATGATGGTGTCAGATGGGTACTAGACTTATTGGGGTGATCACTTCCTAAGTTATGTAAATGTCTAATCACAATATTGTATACCTGAAGCTAGTATAACATTATATATCAACTGTAATCAAAAAGGCAAAACAATTACTAAACACAGTTGACTCTGAAACCTTTATTCTGATGAAAGAAAAGAAAAGATCACGTTTTTGGTGAGGGGTCAGGAACTCGTGGCGCTTGACTAGCAAGAGGCAGGAAAGAAGATTTTGGAGACAGGACTATTCTGTTTCTTGATCTGAGTGGAGGTCTCAGAAAAACCTTTGTAAAAATTCCTTGAGCTGCACACTTGAGTAGATTTTACTGTTAAAATTATACCCCAACTAATTGGTATAATCAAAGGAAGTAAAAAATAAAAATGAAATGACAAGTCTCTCCTGCTTTCTCTCTATTTACCATCCCCCTTTTGCCTTTCTCCCCTCTCCCTGCCCACTTCTCTTCCTGCTTCAGACTTCTTCTGTGTGTTTCTAGAAGGAAGTCTTACCCTAAAATTGTATAAATTACAGCTGTTAGCATACTTAGGTGACAACCATATTTAAAATAGCATAGTGCAGGAGGTTGGAATTGACCTTTGCAACTGAAATACAACAAAGCCACACATGAGGGCCCATGTCAATATTTACCCTAGGTTCCTTGTCCAAGGACACTGAAGGAGGGCACATTCCTCATGGTTCTGTCCTTGGTTCCCATCACAACATGCCTTCCTGACAGTGGCTTTAGCCCTTCTTACAGTGTTCCTACTTAAGACTCTCATGAATAACAGTGATTCTTTGGTCTAGGACCTCAAAAAAATTTCTCTTCCCAAAAGACTTGTCAAGGCGTCAAGAGATATTCTACCCTCTAGCCTGTGGCCCTTAAAGGCAACTCTGGTCACAGGCCTGCTACTCAAAAGTCCAACTGGCCAGCCCTGTTAGTCATGGAAACATGAGGATGTTTTGATCTATACGTACCCGTTACAACCTGACAGTAACTGGCATTTCTACATCTGAGGAATACTCTTCTTGACTTTTTGTATTTGTGGGGAACTCCTGTGCTTAATTGTTTTGGCCTGGTTAAGGAGAGCCATGAGATTTCTCAGGACTCACCTTACTCATTGATAATTTATCTCTGTGAAGAAGTGAAATGTCATCAGATGTTCCTACAAAAGAGGTAAGCCCAAGCCACATTCATTTTGACATAAACTAGCATTATTAGATTTTCAGCCTCGTCTACTAGCCTCTGTGCTATTTGATTTTTTAACCAAGTACATCTGAATGTGGATTATATCTCACAACATTTGGTGATGCCATGTCCACAATCACATCTCTCTTTACATGAAACAGTGGCATGAGTGACTGTGGGAGTCAAAAAGCAAATGGCTAATGTGTGATGTGTCGCCAAACCACAGGGTGGTGATGGTGGTAATGGTGTCACCAAACTACAAGGTCTCCTTGCTTCAATAAATTGAACACATCCTTGCTCTTTATAAAGTGTCTGCTGTATTTCTGACATTTGCCAATTGTGGTAAAATACACATAACGTAAATTTACTATTTTAACTATTGTTAAGTTGTGCAGAATTTAGTAGCAATAAAAAAGTTCACATGATCATGCAACCAGCACCACCGTCCATCTTCAGAACATTCTGATCTTCCCAAATGGAAACTTTGTGCCCACTGAACCCTAGCACCCCATTCTCCTCGCCAGCACCTGTCTCCATTATTTTGACTCATCTGGAGTCCTCAAATAAGTGGAATCGTCCAATATTGTCCTTTTGTGTCTACCTTTCACCCACTGTAATGTCTTGAAGGTTCATCTGTGCTGGGGTATGTGTCAGAATTTTCTTCCTTGTAAAAACTGAAAAGTATTCTGTTGAGTGGAGAGAGTCAAATGAGTCTATCCATCCATCAATGAACAGGCTGTTGCATTGTTTCCACTTGTCCACCTCCTCCTTCTCTTCCTACTCCTCCTTCTCCTCCTCGCTTCTTCTCCTTCTGCTCCTTCATGTTACTCTTCTTTTCCTACTTCTTGTTCTCATTCTCCTTTTTCTTCTTCTTCTCCGTTTTCTTCTCCTTATTTTCTCTCATTCTTTTTCTTCACTTCTTTTCTTTCTTCTTTCTGCTTCTTGATAATAGAAACAGTGGAACTTCACGAGGTGTGAATTCCCAAGAATGGTTTTGAGAATGGTAGTTCTTGCAGATTGGAAGGGGTTTGCTTCTGAGGGTGCGGCGACAAGTAGTGAGACTGCATGGTGCGAGTACGTTTGAGTAGGGAAGCAGAGGATTTCCAAGAATCTGCAGTCGCGAGTTCCTGGGAGGTGCTTCCGACACTTGGCAGTTGTCCACACCCACGGCCCAAGGTGGGAGGGGTGCTGTAAACCGGAAACTCGACCACGAATGGATTCACATGCAGTCGGAAAGAGCTGGCTTAATTGTGCCACTGTGGCTTATGAGTTCTGATTCCTGTGTCCAAATGCCACCTGGGTCCCGCCGGAAGTGTGCGATGAGCTCTTTGGGCTGTGGCGGAGTGTGCTGGGAAACCCGTGCCAGCCTACAGGGAGGAATCGGTGAGCAGCCCCTGCTCTCATGGCGATGATGGAGCACCTGCACCGGGTGCCGGTTGGCCCAGGGTCCGGCCTGACTCCTGGGAGCGGGGAGGTGGTGTCGCAGGAGCAGAGAAGTCGGAACACTGGGGCGACCGGGTAGGGCGACGGGGAGTCAGTGGCGAGCAGCGCCGGTGCGGACGGCGTGTCGGGGCCATAAGCCTGCAAGGGAGGTGGCACGAAGACGCGTGCGAGGCCGGAGCACGAGCCAAGCTGTGAGGGACGCACCGCGTGGGCTTGGCTTGGCTATGGATTCGGCGAGAGGCGCGAGGATGCTTGCAGCACGGAGCGCGCGGGGCGGTGTGTTTGTGACGTGGCCGTCGGGAACGTGTGTGATTCGATCCCGTGACAAAAAATGGCCTCTGCAGCTCTATGCGCGTCACCATGGAGAACAGCTTGGTGGGACCCCTGTATTCGGTCAACCGTGAGCTGACGCCAGGATTCTCGCTGCGGATCTGGGTCCCAGCGGACAGTGCGATATGCCTGGAGACACTCGGCCTCAGTGCGAAGCCAGGGTGTGGCAAGCTCGTGAGGCTCAAAGGCCGCGGACATCTTTAAACGTCCCACGCCTCGAAAGACAGCCCGGCTGATAGCGTCGGCCGGGCCAGAGGGTCCTCAGCGTGAGGTCGAGAGGCCCGGGATCGAGGAGTCGTGTCTTGCTGCGCCCCCGTGTGCCCGCCACAGCGACGGAAAAAGGTCAGTGTGAGGACCACACGGTCCCTGGCGTCTGGTGTCGGGGGCAGCCAGTTGAGACGAGCCGTTGGGTTCCGCTTGGCACTGTCAGTTCCGCGGAGATCGGGCTGGGGAAGGTGCCCAGAGAGGGTCCCCGCTGGTGTGCCGGGCCCTTAGGTTCTCCGGGGAGAGGGCGTGTGAAGCCCCTCGGAAAGGGAGGAAGCGTTAGTCGTGGAGGAAGCAAGGGCAGCCCGGCATGGGCCAGGCTTCTCTGCCCGAAAGTAGGAAGTAGCCTCGGTAATGGTCCCGCCCCTGCTTCCGCTTGCCCAGCTCCAGGTCTCTTGAGGCAACACCCTAATGCCGGCAAGAGGTCGATCCACTGTATGATATTTCTTTGTGGACAGGATCAGCTTCTGAACCCTTATGGAATAATGGTAGGTATTTCTTGCCCTAGGGAATGGTCAGAAAGACCTGGCCGGCAGAAACATACAAGACAAATCACAACAAAACACAACAAGACCATCGCCCCCCAAACCAAAGCCAAACCAACCCCATCCTACCGTACACCAACGATGAGTAACATAGGTTAAGACTAACAAAAATATCATAAAAATGTATCTTGAAAAAAGACATGAGAAATGTGCCCTATCCCCAGGTCAGGTGGAGGTGAACATCTAGATTTAAATCAGAAACTAAATGGTCAAAATCTCCATAGAAAATGAGCAGGTCCAGACAAGGGTCCGAAGAAACCGAAATTGCTGACAGACAGGGAAAAGATGCTGAACCTTACTGACAACCAGAGAAATGCACACCGAAATGGTCACATTCTACCTGACAAGTTGACCACTGTGAAAAGATAGTGATTCATGACATGCGCTAGTGTGCGAGACCATTGACTGGGTGGGACACGTGTCCTCGTGCATCACTTTAAGAACATGAAGTGGTACAGCTTTCTAAAGGGCAAGTCAACAATACGGATTAGATACATGAAACATGCAGCCATGGAGCAGTCCCCTGTTGGGGATTTGCACGGTAAAAATAATCATCGAATTTCACCAAGATTCAGACTCAGATAATTGGATAAACATACTTGGATATATTTTACATTGTATAGAAAGGGTGACCATTGCACGATTTTTTTTTTTATCATGGCCAAGGAAAAAAGATAGAAAGAAAAAGAAGAGAAGAGAAAATGAAAAGCAACATAAGACCGAAAGCTTACAGCAAACCAAGTATCTGAACAGAGTCAAAGTACAAAAATTATCAACTCACTAAATAATTAATTAATTGGTTCATTCATTTCCTTACTTACTGACTGAACTGTTTATGTACTTTTTATTCATTCATTCATTCGCTCATTTGTTCAATTATTTATTTATTTATTTATTCATTTCCCGGAAATAAAATCCAAAAATAAGAGCCAAGACGTGTAGCAAACGAAGTATCCGAACAGGGTCAAATTACAAATATTATCAACTCACTAAATAATAAAGTAATTTTTCATTCATTTCCTTACTTACCGATTGACCAGTTTATTTACATTTTATTCATTCATTCATCTGTTCGTTCATTTATTTATTTATATATTTATTTATTTATTCCTTTCTAGGAAATGAAATCCAAAAATGAGAGCCAAAACCTGTAGCAAACCAAGTATCTGAATGGGGTCAAATTACAAACATTATCAACTCAGTAACTAATTAATTAATCAATTAATTAATTAAATACTCTATTCATTCCCTTCCTTACTCACTTATTGACTTGGTTGTTTTTTAACTTTTTACGTATTTGTTGATTTATTTCCTGATTATTTATTTTGTTTGTAATTTTGTTTTGTGATTTCTTTTGTTGTATCCCAAAGTCTTGTTATCTTAGTTGGACAAAGCAAGAGTCAGGTGTGAAAACCAAATTCCCGGCTAACACCACCAGAGCAGAAAGGGTGACTTGACTCGGAGGAAACCAATGCACCCTGCCCTTTCGTTATCCCCTGCTCAGGATGGCAGAACTTTGAGTTTCTGGGAAAGTGAGCTGCTGGGTCTTTTTCTTTTCTTTCTTTCTTTGTCCCTACGTGGGGATTGTTTATGTTTTCTAATGGGCACAGATTCATTTTGAGGCCTCAGGAAGGTGCAGTGTCTGTCAGTAGACAAGGAACAGCCAGGCCGGATGATTACTAGCTCTGCAGAGTCACGAAGCATTCTTCTGTACTGCCACGAGAGGGTAGCAAAAGCTCAGCCAAGGCCAACCTAGGTTGGGAGCTGAACACAGCTGTTGGGAGCTCAGTGCTCTTGACATGTTCCTGACAGTAAGCAATTGGCACGGCTTATGTTTTCGGATCAATTGACTGATACTCACTGCAGGAATTGATCTATTGGAGAAAACACAAGTTGCCTGGAGACTCGCTATGCAGATCCAAGGAAGGCTGACCGATGGGCCTTTGTCTTCGCATTCCGGGCTATGTGATGGAGAAAGGAATCCACACGTTTTGATATTTTTGTGTCCCCGGTACAGGTTTTCTAAGCTGCCCTTTCAAATCAAATGTCTCTGAAGCAGTTTATTTCCATAAAAAATGAATATTTTTTTGATGCATGGTTTTCCAAAGTTTACGTCGGTTTACAGCCGTGGGACGATTTTCAACGTATTTGACTGATTACCAGTGGCCACACTGAGGCTGTTTTCACTGGCTTTCCATGATCCAAAGTTTCCAGTGCATGAAAACTGAGACACAGTCACGAAACTGGTCATCCCTCACGTCTCATCTCGGTGAGTGTTTTGCCATCGTTGCTTCGTCAATTTTCAAGTCATAAATGGTATCAGGTAGCTTCCACGATTCTTCTGTGGAATTAATATGTCTCCTTTGATGCCGAAATCGCCATCATCAAAAGCGGTTTTCATTTCGAAAATCATTGATCTGTGCTTCCTCCAGAAATTTCTTCTCTGGTGTCTATTGTCTGCCTTGAGATTTGAAATTCTCCCCGTCAAGCTAGTTTCTGGTGCCTATCCTTTATTCCCATTGTTTTGATTCCAACCTTGACCCGTATCATTACAGACCTGCGTCATTTTACATGCTCTCTTATGATTTATACAGAAAAAGTATTCACAGTCTTGCAATTGCTCAGCATTTCAGTGGGTTTCTAAACACCGAGAATCTCTGGACTTTTGTTCTGGCCTGTCCCCTGAAGCCTATCTAGGGCCTCACCCACCCTTCTAAATTGTTTCCTTCTGAACTTGTTATAAATTTCAGCTCCTCTTCATTTCCATTCTCTTCCTCCTCCTCCTTCACTTCCTCCTCCTCCTCCTCTTCCTCCTCCTCCTACTGCTCCTCCATTTTCCTCCTCCTCCTCCTCCTCCTGTTCCTCCTTCTCCTGCTTCTCCTGCTTCTTCTTCTCTTCTTTCTTTTTTTCCTTCTCTTTCCCCCTTTTTTCTTCTTGTTCTTGACAAGAAACAATTGAACTTCAAAAAGTGAAATCGCAAGAATGGTAATATGGACGGTTCATTCTTGCTGATCGGAACGCGCTTGGTTCTCTGGTTCCGGCAAGTAGAAGTTAGCTTGCATGCTACATGTAGTTGTGAGCAGGGGAGCACTGGACTTGTCGAAATCCTAGGTCCCGGGTCCGTGTGAGGTGCTTTCAACACGTGGCAGCCGTCCCTGCAAACCCGCTCAGGTGTGGCGGGTGCTGTGGACCGGTCACTCGGCCAAGAATGGCTCCACATGAAGTGGGAAAGTGCTGGCTTCCAATTGTGCCGCTGTGGCTTATGAGTTCTGAGTACTGTGGCCAAATGGCACCTGGGTCGCTTGCGAAGTGTGCGATGAGCCCTTTGGGCTGGGCGGAGTGTGCTGGGACCCCGTGCCAGCCTACGGTGAGGAATCGGTCAGCGGTCTCTGCTCTCATTGCGGCGATGGAGCCCCTGCACCGGGTGCCGGTTGGCCCAGGGTGCGGTCTGACCACTGGGAGCGGGGGGGCGGTGTCCCAGGAGCCGAGATGTCGGAGTACGGGGTAGACCCTTCAGGGCGACGGGGCATCAGTGGCGAGAGGCGCCGGTGCGGACGGCGTGTCGGGGCCGAGGGCCTGCAAGGGAGATGGTACGTAGACGCGAGCGAGGCCGGGGTGCGAGCCAAGCTGTGAGCGCTGCGCCGCGTGGGCTTGGCTTGGCTATGGATTCGGCGAGAGGCGCGAGGATGCGTGGAGATCGGAGCGCGCGTGGCGGGGGGCGTGTGACGTGGCCTTCGGTGTCGTGTGTGATTTGATCCCGTGACGGAAAATGGCCTTCTCCTGCTCTATGTGCGTCACCATGGAGACGAGCTTGGTGGGACCCCTTCATTCGGTCAGCCGTGAGTTGACGCCAGGCTTCGCGCTGTGGATCTGGGTCCCAGCGGACAGTGGGAGACGCCTGGAGACACTCGGGCTCGGTCCGAAGCCAGGGTGCTGCAGGCTCGTGAGGATCAGAGGCCGCGGACGCCTTTAAACGTCCCGCGCTACGAAAGACAGACGGGCTGAAAGCGTCGGCCGGGCCCAAGGGTCCCCAGCGTGATGTCGAGAGGCCCAGGATCGAGGATTCGTTTTTTGCCGAGCCCCCGTATTCCAGCCCCAGGAACGGGAGCAGGTCAGCGTGAGGACAACAGGGTCCCTGGTGTCCGCTGTCGGGGGCAGCCTGTTGATGTGAGCCGGTGGGATCCGCTTGGCTCTGGCGGTCCCGGGGTGATCGGGCTGTAGATGTTGCCCAAAGAGGGTCCCTGCTGGTTTCCTGGCCCGCGGGTTCTCCGGGGAGAGGACGTGTGAAGCCCCTCGGGAAAGGGAGGAAACGTTTGTCGGGGAAGGGGCGAGGGCAGCCCGGCCTGGGCCAGGTTTCTCTGCCCGAAAATAGGAAGAACCTCCGGCCATGGCCCCGCACCTGTTTCCCTTGGCCCAGCTCCAGACCTCTTTAGGCCACACCCTCCCGCCGCCCAGACATTCGGACCGCAGTATAATATTTCTTTCTGGACGGGATAAGCTGCGGACCCTGAAGGGATAATGGTAGCAATTTCTTGGCCTAGGGAACGGTCAGAAAGACCTGCCTGACAGAAACAAACAAGACAAATCAAAAGAAAATACAACAAGACCGCAGTCCCCCAAACCAAAGCCAAACCAACCCCATCCTACCATATACCAATGATGCGAAACAAAGGTCAAGACTCACAAAAATATGATGAAGCTGTATCTTGGAAAGAGGCATGAGAAAGGTGTCCTTTGTCCAGTTAAGGCAGAGGTGAACATCAAGATTTAAATCAAAAATCAAACGTTCAAAATTCCCACAGAAAATGAGCAGGTCCAGACAAGGGTCCGAAGACACCGAAATTGCCGACAGACTGGGAAAAGATGCTGAACCTTAATGACAACCAGAGAAATGCACAGCGAAAGGGTAACGTTCTACCTGAGAAGTTACCCAGAGTGAAAAGATAGTGATCCATGACATGCACTAGGGTGCGGGACCATTGAATAGGTGGGATACGTTTCCTTGTGCATCACTTTAAGAACATGAAGCGGTACAATTTTCTGAAGGGCAAGTCGACAATACGGATTAGATACATGAAACACGCAGCCACAAAGCAGTCCCCTGTTGGGGATTTGCACGGTAAAAATAGAAACCGAGTTTCACCAAGATTAAGACTCAGATAATGGTACTTGGATATATTTTACATAGTATAAAAAGGGTGAACATTGCACGATTTTTTTCTTTTTTATCATGGCCAAAGAAAAAAGATAGAAAGAAAAAAGAAGAGAAGAGAAAATGAAAAGCAACATAAGAGTGAAAGGTTACAGCAAACCAAGTATTTGAACAGGGTCAAAATACAAATATTATCAACTCACTAAATAATTAATTAATTGGTTCATTCATTTCCTTACTAACTGATTGACCTGTTTATGTAATTTTTATTCATTCATTCGTTCGTTCCTTCGTGTATTTTTTTGTTTGTTTATTTACTTATTTATTTATTTATTAATTCATTCATTTCCCGGAAATGTAATTTAAAAATGAGAGCCAAAACCTGTAGCAAACCAAGTATCCGAACAGGGTCCAATTACAAATATTATCAACTCACTAAATACTTAATTAATTTGTTCATTCATTTTCTTGCTTACCGATTGACCAGATCATTTACTTTTTATTCATTTATTTATCCGTTTATTTATTTATTTATTTATTTATTTATTTATTCCTTTCTAGGAAATGAAATCCAAAAATGAGAGCCAAAACCTATAGCAAACCAAGTATTCAAACAGCGTCAAATTAAAATTTTATCAACTCACTACATAATTAATTAATTTCTTCATTCATTTCCCAACATACAGATTGACCAGTTTATTTACTTTTTTTCATTCATTCATCCGTCCGTTTCTTTCTTTCTTTCTTTCTTTCTTTCTTTCTTTCTTTCTTTCTTTCTTTCTTTCTTTATTCATTCATTTCAGGGAAATGAAATGCAAAAATGAGAGCCAAAACCTGTAGCAAACCAAGTATCTGAACAGGGTCAAATTACAAACATTATCAACTCACTAATTCATTAATTAATCAATCAACTAATTAATTAATATATTCATTTCCTTCCTTATCCACTTATTGATTTGGTTGTTTCTTAACATTTTACTTGTTTGTTGGTTGATTTATTTCCTGATTACTTATTTTGTTAGTTTGTTTGTGATTTCTTTTGTTTGTATCCCAAAGTCATGTGATGATGGTTGGAGAAAGCTAGAATCAGGTGTGAAAACCATATTCCCGGTTAACACCATCAGAGCAGAAAGGGTGACTTGACTGTGAGGGAACTCATGCACCCTGCCCTTTCGTTATCCCCTGCTCAGGATGGCAGAATTTGAGTTTCTGGGAAAGTGAGCTGCTGGGTCTTTTTCTTTTCTTTCTTTCTTTGTCCCTTCGTGGGGATTCTCCATTTTTTCTAATGGGCACGGATTCATTTTGAGGCCTCAGGAAGGTGCAGTGTCTGTCAGTAGACAAGGAACAGCCAGGCCGGATGTTTCCTAGCCCTGCAGAGTCACGAAGCATTCTTCTGTGCTGCCACGAGAGGGCAGCAAAAGCTTAGCCAAGGCCAACCCGGGGTGAGAGCTGAACACTGCTGTTGGGAGCTCAGTGCTCTTGACATGTTCGTGACAGAAAGCAATTCGGTGCGGCTTGGGTTTTCGGATCAATTGACTGATACTCACTGCAGGAATTGATCTATTGGAGAAAATACAAGTCGCCTGGAGATTCGCTATGCAGATCCAAGCAAGGCTGACCGACGGGCCTTTGTCTTCGCATTCCGGGCTATGTGATGGAGAAAGGAATCCACACGTTTTGATATTTTTGTGTCCCCGGTACAGGTTTTCTAAGCTGCCCTTTCAAATCAAATGTCTCTGAAGCAGTTTATTTCCATAAAAAATGAACGTTTTTTTGATGCATGGTTTTCCAAAGATTACCTCGGTTTACAGCCGTGGGACGATTTTCAACGTATTTGACTGATTACCAGTGGCCACACTGAGGCTGTTTTCACTGGCTTTCCACGATCCAAAGTCTCCAGTGCATGAAAACTGAGACACAGTCACGAAACTGGTCATCCCTCACGTCTCATCTCGGTGAGTGTTTTTCCATCGTTTCTTCATAAATTTTCAAGCCAGAAATGGTAACAGTTCGCTTCAACGACTTTTTGTGGGATTACTATGTCTCCCTTGATGCCGAAATCGCCATCATCAAAAGCGGTTTTCATTTCGAAAATCATTGATCTGTGCTTCCTCCAGAAATTTCTTCTCTGGTGTCTATTGTCTGCCTTGAGATTTGAAATTCTCCCCGTCAAGCTAGTTTCCGGTGCCTATCCTTTATTCCCATTGTTTTGATTCCAACATTGACCCGTATCGATACAGACTGGCGTCATTTTTCATGCTCTTTTAAGATTTATACAGAAAAAGTATTCACAGACTTGCTATTGCTCAGCATTTCAGTGGGTTTCTAAACACCGAGAATCACGGGACTTTTGTTCGGACTGTCCCCTGAAGCCTATCTAGGGCCTCACCCACCCTTCTAAATTGTTTCCTTCTGAACTTGTTATAAATTTCAGCTCCTCTTCATTTCCATTCTCCTCCTCCTCCTCCTCCTCCTCCTCCTCTCCCTCCCCCTCCTCCTCCCTCTGCTTATACTCCTCCTCCTCCTCCTCCTTTTTTTTCTTCCTCCTCCTCCTTCTGCTCCTCCTTCTCTTTTTTCTTCTTCTCTTCTCTCTCTTTTTTTTCTCTTTCCCCTATTTTCTTCTTGTTCTTGACAAGAAACAATTGAACTTCACAAAGTGAGAAATCGCAAGAATAGTAATATGGACGGTTCATGAATGGTGATCGGAACGCGTTTGGTTCTATGGCTCCAGTAAGTAGCAGTTAGCTTGCATGCTACTTGTAGTTGTGAGCAGGGGAGCATAGGACTTGTCGGAATCCCTGGTCCCGGGTCCGTGTGACGTGCTTGCAACACGTGACAGCCATCCCTGTCAACCGGCCCAAGTGTGAGTGGTGCTGTGGACCGGTCACTCGGCCAAGAATGGCTCCACATGTAGTAGGAAAGTGTTGGCTTCCAATTGAACCGCTGTGGCTTACGAGATCTCAGTCATGTGGCCAAATGGCACCTGGGTCGCTCGCGAACTGTGCGATGAGCTCTTGGGGCTGTGGCGGAGTGTGCTTGGATCCCGTGCCAGCCTACGGGGAGGAATCGGTCAGCTGCCCCTGCTCTCATGGCGGTGATGGAGCCCGTGCACTGGGTGCTGGTTAGCCCAGGATCCGGCCTGACTCCTGAAAGTGGGGAGGGGGTGTCGCAGGAGCAGAGATGTCGGAGCTCGGGGCGACCGGGCTTGGCGAAGGGGCATCAGTGGCGAGTAGTGCCTGTGTGGCGGGCGTGTCGAGGCCGAAGACCTGCTAGGGAAATAGCACGTGGACGCATGCGAGGCCGGGGCGCGAGACAGCTGTAAGGGACGCGCCGCGCGGGCTTGGCCTGGCTGGGGATTCAGCGAGAGGCGCGAGGATGCGTGGAGCTCGGAACGCGCGGGGGCGGGGGGCTTGTCACGTGAACCATCCGGGTCGTGTGTGATTGGATCCCGTGACGAAAAATGGCCTTCACCTGCTCTATGCGCGTCACCATTGAGACCAGCTTGGTGGGACCCCGTTATTCGGTCAGCCGTGAGAGGACGCTGGGCTTCTCGCTGCGGATCTGGGTTCCAGCGGACAGTGGGACACGCCTGGAGACACTCGGGCTCGGTCCGAAGCCAGGGTGCTGCGGGCTCGTGAGGTTCAGAGGCCGCAGACGCCTTTAAACGTCCCGCGCCGCGAGGGACAGCCCGGCTGAGAGCGTCGGCCCGCCCCGAGAGTCCCCAGCTGGAGGTCGAGAGGCCCGAGATCGAGGAATCATTTCTTGCCGAGCCCCTGTGTGCCCGTCCCAGGAACGGTAGAAGGTCAGCGTGAGGACCACACGGTCCCTGGCGTCCGGTGTCGGGGGCAGCCAGTTGAGGCGAGCCGGTGGGATCCGCTTGGCGCTGTCCGTCCCGGGGAATCGGGCTGTGGAAGGTACCCAGAGAAGGTCCCCACAGGTTTGCCGGGCCAGCGGGTTCGCCGGGGAGAGGGTGTGTGAAGCTCCTCGGGAAAGGGAAGAAGCGTTTTTCCGGGCAGGGGCGAGGGCAACCCAGCCTGGGCCAGAGTTCTCTGCCCGAAAGTAGGAAGTACTCGGGCCATGGCCCCGCCCCTGCTTCCGCTTGGCCCAGCTCCAGGTCTTTTTACGCCACACCTTCCCGCCGCCCAGACATTCGGTCCGCTGTATGATATTTCTTTCTGGACAGAATCAGCTTGCGGACCCTGAATGGAAAATGGGAGCAATTTCTTGGCCTAGGGAACGGTCAGAAAGACCTGCCCGGCAGAAACAAACAAGACAAATCACAACAAAACAAAACAACACCACCGCCGCCCAAACCAAAGCCAAACCAACCCCATCCTACCGTACACCAACGATGAGAAACATAGGTCAAGACTCACAAAAATATCATGAAACTGTATCTTGGAAAGAGGCATGAGAAAGGTGTCCTTTGTCCAGTTCAGGCAGAGGTGAACATCAAGATTTAAATCAAAAATGAAACGTTCAAAATCCCCACAGAAAATGAACAGGTCCAGACAAGTGTCTGAAGAATCTGAAATTGCCAAGAGAGAGGGAAAAGATGCTGAACCTTACTGACAACCAGAGATATGCACACAGAAAGGGTCACGTTCTACCTGACAAGTTACCCAGATTGAAAGGATAGTGATCCATGACATGCGCTAGTGTGCGGGACCATTGATTGGGTGGGATACGTGTCCTCGTGCATCACTTTAAGAACATGAAGCGGTACAACTTTCTGAAGGGCAAGTCGACAATAC
This sequence comes from Cynopterus sphinx, assembly GCA_030015415.1. Lineage (NCBI taxonomy): Eukaryota > Metazoa > Chordata > Mammalia > Chiroptera > Pteropodidae > Cynopterus > Cynopterus sphinx. The sequence continues at coordinate 176,187 of JAKZJJ010000075.1, read as the reverse complement.
GGATTAGATACATGAAACACGCAGTCACGGAGCAGTGCCCTATTGCGGATTTGCATGGTAAAAATAATCATAGAATTTCACCAAGATTCAGACTCAGTTAAAGTATCTTGGATATATTTTAAATAGTATAGAAAAGATGAGCATTGCACGATTTTTTTCTTTTTCATCATGGCCAAAGAAAAAAGAAAAAAAGAAAAAAAAGAGAAGAGAAAATGAAAAGCAACATAAGAGCGAAAGCATACAGCAAACCAAGTATCTGAACAGGGGCAAATTACAAACATTATCAACTCATTAAATAATTAATTAATTGGTTCATTCATTTATTTACTTACTGAATGACCTGTTTATGTACTTTTTATTCATTCATCCATTCGTTCGTTCGTTTATTTATTTATTTATTCACTCATTTGTTTATTTATTCATTTCCCGGAAATAAAATTAATAAATGAGAGCCAAAACCTTTAGCAAACCTAGTATCCGAACAGGGTCCAATTACAAATATTATCAACTCACTAAATAATTAATTAATTTGTTTATTTATTTCCTTGTTTACTGATTGACCTCTTTATTTACTTTTTATTAATTCATTCATCCGTTTTTTCGTTTTTTATTTATTCATTTATTTATTTATTTATTTGTTTATTTATTTATTTATTCATTTCAGAGAAATGAAATCCAAATGAGATCCAAAACCTGTAGCAAACCAAGTATCCGAACAGGGTCTAATTACACATATTATCAACTCACTAAATAATTAATTAATTGGTTCATTCATTTCCTTCCTTACTGATTCACCTGTTTCTTTACTCTGTAATTATTCATTCATACGTTCCTTCCTTTATTTATTTGTTTATTTATTTATTTTTTATTTATCTTTCTTTCTTTATTTATTTATTACTTGGAAATTCTTCATTCATTTTTACCTTACAGATTGACCTGTTTATTTACTTTTTATTCATTCATTCATCCATTGGTTTATTTATTTATTTATTTATTTATTTATTTATTTATTTACTCATTTCAGAAAAATGAAATCCAAAAATGAGAGCCAAGACCTGTAGCAAACCAAGTATCTGAACAGGGTCAATTACAAACATTATCAACACACTAATTAATTAATTAATTAATTAATCAATCAATTAATTAATTAATCTATTCATTCCCTTCCTTAGTCACTTATTGACTTGGTTGTTTCTTAACATTTTACTTCTTTGTTGTTGATTTATTTTCTGATTACTTATTTTGTTTGTTAGTTTGTCTGTGATTTATTTTGTTTGTATCCCAAAGTCATGTGAAGATGGTTGGAGAAAGCTAGAATCAGGTATGAAAACCATATTCCCGGTTAACACCACCAGAGCAGAAAGGGTGACTTGACTGGGAGGGAACTCATGCACCCTGCCCTTTCGTTATCCCCTGCTCAAGATGGCAGAACTTTGAGTTTCTGGGAAAGTGAGCTGCTGGATCTTTTTTTTTTCTTTCTTTCTTTGTCTCTTCGTAGGGATTCTCCATGTTTTCTAATGAGCGCGAATTCATTTTGAGGCCTCAGGAAGGTGCAGTGTTTGTCAGTATGCAGGGAACAGCCAGGGGGAATGTTCTCTAGCCCTGTAGAATCACGAAGCATTCTTCTGTGCTGCCACGAGAGGACAGCAAAAGCTCAGCCAGGGCCAACCCTGGGTGGGAGCTGAACACTGCTTTTGGGAGCTCAGTGCTCTTGAAATGTTCCTCACAGAAAGCAATTCGGTGCGGCTTGGGTTTTCGGATCAATTGACTGATACTCACTGCAGGAATTGATCTATTGGAGAAAACACAAGTCGCCTGGAGACTCGCTATGCAGATCTAAGCAAGGCTGACCGACGGACCTTCCTCTTCGCATTGGGGCTATGTGATGGAGAAAGGAATCCACACATTTTGATATTCTTGTGTCCCCGGTACAGGTTTTCTAAGCTGCCCTTTCAAATCAAATGTCTCTAAAGCAGTTTCTTTCCTTAAAAAATAATTTTTTTTGATTCATGTTTTTCCAAAGATTGCCTCGATTTCCAGCCGAGGAATGCCTTGCAACGTGCCTGACTGATTGCAAGTGGCCACACTGATGCTGTTTTCCCTGGCATTCCACGATCCAAAGTGTCCAGTGCAGAAAAAGTTAGACACAGTCACGAAATTGGTCATCCCTCACGTCTCATCCCGGTGAGTGTTTTGCCATCGTTGCTTCGTCAATTTTCAAGTCAGAAATGGTAACAGGTCGCTTCTACGATTCTTGAGTGGAATGAATATGTATCCTTTGATGCCAAAATCGCCATCATCAAAAGTGGTTTTCATTTTGACAATCATTGATCTGTGCTTCCTCCAGAAATTTCTTCTCTGGACTCTATGGTCTGCCTTGAGATTTGAAATTCTCCCCGTCAAGGTAGTTTCCGGTGCCTATCCTTTATTCCCATTGTTTTGATTTTAACATTGACCCGTATCGATACAGACCTACATCATTTTACATGCTCTGTTATGATTTATACAGAAAAAGTATTCACATACTTGCTATTGCTCAGCATTTCAGTGGGTTTCTAAACATCGAGAATCACGAGTCTTTTGTTCGGGCCTGTTTCTTGGAGACTATCTAGGTCCTCACACACCTTTCTAAATTGTTGCCTTTTGAACTTGTTATAAATTTCAGCTACTCTTCATTTATATTCTCCTCTTCCTCCCCCTCCTCCTCCTCTTCATTGTCCTCCTCCTCTTCCTCCTGCTTCCCCATTTTCCCCTCCTCCTCCACCTGCTCCTACTTTTTCTCCCTCCTCCTCCTCCTGCTCCTCCTTTTTCCTCCTCCTCCACATCCTGCTTCTTCTTCTCCTACTTCTCCTGCTTCTCCTTTTCTTCTTTCTTTTTCGCCTTCTCTTTCCCCTTTTTTCTTTTTGTTCTTGAAAAGAAACAATTGAACATCACAAAGTGAGAAATTGCAAGAATGGTAATGTGGACGTTTCATACTTCCTGATCGGAACGCGTTTGATTCTCTGGTTCCGGCAAGTAGCAGTTAGCTTGCTTGCTACATGTAGTTGTGAGCAGGGTAGCACAGGACTTGTCGGAATCCGTGGTCCGGGGTCTGTGTGAGGTGCTTGCAACATCTGGCAGCCGTGCCTGCCAATCGGCCCAGGTGTGAGGGGTGCTGTGTCCCGGTCACTCGGCCAAGAATGGCTCCACATGGAGTGGGAAAGTGCTGGCTTCCAATTGTGCCGCTGTGGCTTATGAGTTATGAGTCCTGTGTCTTAATGACACCTGGGTCGCTCGCGAAGTGTGCGATGAGCTCTTGGGGCTGGCCGGAGTGTGCTGGGACCCCGTGTCAGCCTACGGGGAGGAATCGGTCAGCGGAACCTACTCTCATGGCGGTGATGGAGCCCCTGCATCGGGTGACGGTTGGCCCAGAGTCCGGCCTGACTCCTGGGAGCGGGGTGGCGGTGTCGCAGGAGCCGAGATTTCGGAGCAGGGGGTGACTGGTCAGGGCGACGGGGCGTCAGTGCCGAGCAGCGCCGGTGCGGACGGCTTGTCGGGTCCGTGGGCCTGCAAGGGAGGTGGCACGTAGACGCGTGCGAGACCCGAGGGCGAGACAAATTCTGAGGGATGCCCCGCGCGGGCTTGGCTTGGCTGTGGATTCGGGGAGAGGTACGAAGATGCGTGGAGCACGGAGCGCGCGGGTCGTGGGGCGTGTGACGTGGTGTCAGGATCGTATGTGATTGGATCCAGTGACAGAAAATGGCCTCCTGCTTCTCTATTCGCGTCTCCACGGAGACCAGCTTCGTGGGGCCTGTTTATCCGGTCAGCCGTGAGCTGACGCCGGGCTTCTCGCTGCGGATCTGGGTCCCAGCGAACAGTGGGAGACGCCTGGAGACAATCGGGCTCGGTCCAAAGCCAGGGTGCTGCGGGCTCGTGAGGGTCAGAGGCCGCGGACGCCTTTAAACATCCCGTGCCGCGAGGGACAGCCCGGCTGAGAGCGTCGGCCGGACCCGACGGTCCCCAGCGTGAGGTCGAGAGACCCAGGATCGAGGAGTCTTAGTTACCGAGCCCCCGTGTTCCCGCCCCAGGAATGGAAAGAGGTCAATGTGAGGACCACACGGTCCCTGGCGTCCGGTGACGGGGGCAGCCAGTTGAGGCGAGCCTGATGGTTCAGTTTGGCTCTGGCTGTCCCGAGGTAATCTCGCAGGGGAAGGTGCCCAGAGAGGGTCCCCACTACTTTGCCGGGTCTACGAGGTCCCCGGGGAGAGGGTGTGTCAAGCCCCTCGGGAAAGCGGGAACCAGTAGTCTGGGACAGGGTCAGGGCAACCAGGCACGTGAATGTCTCTTATGACTGAAGCATCTGTGGCCATGGCCCCACCCCTTCTTCTACTTGTCCCACTCTAGGCCACTTTAGGCCACACCCATTTGCTGCCTATACATTTGGTCGGCTGTGTGATATTTCTTTATGGACATGATCAGCCTCCAGACAATGAAGGGAAAATGTTAGCTATTTTGTGGCCTAGGTTATCGTTACAATTCATTGCACAGGAAAAAGAAATGAGAACAAATTTTAATGAAATAAATGTATTGCACCCAAACGAATCCAAAGCAAACCCAAATGATTAGAAACATATGTATAGAATCATGAAATTACTATTAAGATGTATATTGATAACTACATGAGTAAGGTCTCTGTTAACCAAATTTGGCAGAGCTCATCATCAAAACTTGAAAATGAAATGTATAAGATTTCAGTAGTACTTTTGGATTTCAATAGGATGGTAGAAAGAAGCAATTTACTGAGCAACAGGAAGATGTTGGACCTTACTGAAAATCAAGGAATACAAACTCAGACATTCCCTACCACTTCCTACCCTCCATGTTGCTCAGAGTAAAAACAAACTGAGATCAGTCACCTACTATTCTGTAAGGTTGCATACTGGATGGGGAATGTGTCTTCATACTTTGTTTTATAAACGTGAAGTGGTACACCTTTGAAAGGACAGGTGGACAATATTTATTGGATATAGAAATTATAGAGCCCTTATGGAGTGCCCTGTGAGTTATTTGCCCAGGAGAAATATTTATCTAATTTCACTTGGATAGAGAGATATACAGATACATAGATATATTACATAGTAACAAAGGTGTTCGTTAAAATATTTTTATTAAAGCTGAAGAAATAACAAAAAAATAAGTAGAAAGAGATAACAAAGAAGGAAATGAAATAAAACATGAGAGCCAAAACTTGAAGCTTCCCACCTATCTAAACATGGTCATATTACTAGTATTTTATTTGTTTGTTTGCTTACGAAAAGAAACTTCATGCTAGTTCAAGTAAGCTAGTTTCAAGCATGAAAACCAATATCAACGTTAGCACCCCAAAATGAGATTGTTGACTTTAGTCAGAAGTATCCCATGCACCCTGCCCTTTCTACATCCCTTGCTCAGGATCTCACAATCCTGACTCTCTATTAAAGTAAGCTAATGGATATACGTTTCTTTCCTTGTACCTTTCTGGGGATTGTCAATTTTCTATTATGGGCACAGATTAATTTTTAAGTTTCTGGGTGATATACTATCTACGAATATTTTAGGAACACATGTAAATTTGAGGTCTTACTCCATATTCATGAATTATTCTTCTGTGCTTGCCCTGGAATGGAGCAGATGCACACCAAACACAAATAGTCTTTGGTTGGAAGTTAAAAACTGCTTTTCAGATCTCAGTTATTTTGACATGTTACTTGCACAAACAAGTTAATCATTACTTGTGTGTATATGCCACATTTTGTCTACGGATCCATCCATGATGGACATTTGTATTGTGTCCATCTCTTGGCCGTTGTGAACATGCTGCTATGTACACTACAATGCAAATAATTGTTTCAGTCCTTGCTTTCTCTTCTTTTGGGTGTATGTCTAAAAGTGGGATTGCTGAGACTTGGGGTAAATCTAAGTTTAAATTTAAAGGTTTTTTTTTTACTCTTTTTGTAATAACACTTAGATGTTATTTTCCCATTTCATATTTCTTTTTTAAATTTTATATTTCTAAAGATATGCTTGCATACAATATCTCAGGTGAACAATGTAATTAGACATTTATAAAACTTACAGTAGATTTATCACCCCATAAATTTAGTACCCATCTGATACATATGGTGTGTAGCTACCAGTTTGTACTTCTTAACCCTGTCCCTTTTTTCTCCCATCCCCAAACGCCCTTCCATCTCTTAACCATCAAAATGTTTTCTGTATATATGAGTTTGTTTCTGTTTTGTCCTTTAGATGTCACATGTAAGCAAAATCATATGGCATTAGTCTTTCTCTGACTTACTCCACTCTACACGATACGCTTCAGGTCCACCCATGTTGTTGCAGGTGGCAAGAATTCTTTCCATTTTCTAGCTGAGTAATATTTCATTGTATATATGTGCCACCTCTTCGTTCCTTCATGATTGACCCTTTATTTCTTCATCCTGGCTGCCTCCATATCTTGAGCACTGGAAATAATGCTGCAATGACTATGTGGATGCACACATTTTTTCAAAGTAGTGGTTTGGGTTTCTTTGAGTAAATACCCAGTAGTGAGGTTATGGTTCCTTTTTTGTCTCCTGTTACAGTCTTGGTTTTAAATCCATTTTGTCAAGTAGAAATGCCACTAACCCACCTCTTTTTTTTTCTTTTCATGTACATGAGATCTACTTGTCCATCCCTTTATTTTCAGTCTGTGTGTTTCTTTTGATGTAAAGTGAGTCAATTCTAAGGGTGCGTGAGGGCAGCACATGTAAAGGTCTTGTTTTCTTATATCTTCAGCCACCTTATGACTTTTGATTGCAGCATTTAACCCATGTACCTGTCAAGTAATTCTTAACAGATAAGCATAAATTGCCATTTTATTATTTATATATTTTCGTTTTTCTTTTCTTCTTAAAAAAGTTGCTCTCGGTTTGGAGTTGATGAACGCCTTTTGCTTTTTCTTGTCTGGGAAGCTCTTCTCTGCCCCTCGATTCTAAATGATAGCTTTGCTGGACAGAATAATCTTGGTTGTAGGTACTCTCTTTTCATCATGTTGATTGTTTCTTGCCAATGTCTTCTGGCCTACAAAGTTTCTTTCGGAAAAATAGCCTACTAAGGGAGCTCTCTTGTAGGCAAATAACTGGCTTTCTGCTGCTGGACTTAAGATTATCTCCTTGTCTTCAGCCTTTGGCATTTTAATTAAGATGTGTCATGATGTGGGCCTCTTTGGGTTCATCCTATTTGTCACTGTGCACCTCTTGGTGAATCTCTTGCCAGGTTAGGGAAGTTTTTCATCACTGTTTCATCAAATAGTTTTTGAATTTCTTTTCTATCTGCTCCTCCCCGTGCCTATGATGTGCATATTGTTACACCTAATATTGTCCCACAGGCCACTTAAACTATCCTCATTTTTTTGTTGTTGTTGAATTCTTCATTTTTTGTGATGTTTAGCTTGGGTGTTTTTTGCTACCTCATCTTCCAAATTGCCGATTCGATCCTCTGCTTCGTCTAATCTACTGTCAATTCCCTCTAAGGTATTCTTCATTTCAGTTACAGTATTTTTCATTTCTGACTGGTTCTTTTTTATGTTTTTTTTTAATCTTCATTTTTATGTTTCCTATCTCTTTGTAGTTGTTCTCACTGAGGTCATGGAGCATCCTTATAAGCAGTGTTTTGAACTCTGCATCTGGTAGATTGCTTGCTTCCAATGTGTTTAATTCTGTTTCTGGAGCTTTGTTCTGTTCTTTCAATTGAGACATGTTTTACTGTCTTTCCATTTGGGCTACCTCCCTGTGTTTGTTTCTGTGTATTTAGGTAGGGCTGTTCTGTCTCTCAGTCTTATTGGAGTGACCTTACGAATTATATGACCAGTAGGTCCCAGTAGCACCATCTCCCTCCTTACCTGAGCCAGGTGCTCTAGGTGTGTCTTTTTCCTGGGTTGCGTGTGCCCTCCTGTTGCAGTTGAGCCATGGTTGCTTTTTGCACATCACTGGGAGGGATTGACCCTCAGGCTGATTGGTTGTGACTGCAGTGGAGGAGTTGCTGTGCAGCGACTGACCCTACAGAGCAGGATTTGTTTTAGAAGGGCTCTGCTGCCCGCAAAGTTTGTCCCTTGGGTGTGTTGTTTGAGGAGGTTTTAGGGTAGTGCTCTGCTGTGATTTGAAGCCACCACTTTGGAAATCATTAGCTGGGGCTCAAAATGTTACAGATTGAGTTACCATGTGACCCAGCATTCCACTCCTGGATACATACCCAAGAGAAATGAAAATATACCTCCACACAGAGACTTATGCACGAATGATGCTGCTGTGAACATGAAGTGAAAACAGTTTAATTGCCCATCACTTGCTAAGTTCATAAACAAACGGTACTATGACTTTATGGTGCAATATTACTGGGTGATGAAAAAGAATGAAGTACTGATACATGTATGAGTAAACATGAAAAACATTGTGCTCAGTTAAGAGCCAGGATCAAGGGCCACAAATTGTATGTTTCTATTTGTATGAAATATATACAATAGTCAAATCTGTGGAGACATATTGGAGGTTGCCCAGAACTGGGGCCAGGAGAGCCTGGGGATTGACTGCTGATAGGTACATCATTGCTTTCTTTCTTTCTTTCTCTCTCTCTCTTTCTTTCTTTCTTTCTTTCTTTCTTTCTTTCTTTCTTTCTTTCTTTCTTTCTTTCTCTCTCTCTCTCTCTCTCTCTCTCTCTCTCTCTCTCTCTCTCTCTCCTTCCTTCCTTCCTTCCTTCCTTCCTTCCTTCCTTCCTTCCATCCTTCCTTCTCTCTCTCTCTCTCTCTCTCTCTCTCTCTCTCTCTCTCTCTCCCCCTCTCTCTCTCTCTCTTTCTGATTAAACCATTCTGGAATTAATGATGATGGTTACATAATCTTTTGAATATACAGAAATCCACCAAATTGTTCATTTTTAAATAGAAAATTTCATTGTGTGTAGATTATGTCTCAAGAAAGCTATTTTACAATAGACACACATCAATGGGAAAAGTGTGCCCAGGAAGGAATGGGGAAGATGCGCTTGAGTCAATTTAGAGAAATAGCTTCTTTTCTTTAGAATTCTCTTAAGTGGACTTTGCTTTTACCATACAGTAGATAACCAATAAAACAGCTACACTTCCTACATGGTTCCATTTCACAATTGCTTTGTTATTCCAAAAACATTTTTAAAGGGTTTAAAATCATAGAGAAGCACATATGTAGTGTGCAAATGTACTTAAGTGACCCATATTACTTAACTGAAACTTTCACACAGCATCCTTATAGGTCCCATTAGAGAGAAGATTCCAGTGGGCCTGTGTGTAAAGGAGATATCAAGTTTCTGAGCCAGTAACCCCAGAACGAGGGCTAGAAATATGTCTCTGGAGCCAAGAACAAAGGTGTACATTTTTCCAACTTCAATTCCACACCCTTTCTTGGGTGATTGAGTTTTGTACGTGTTATGTGAGAGTGAGAATAGTGTCATGCAGATCACGGCCACGTGGCCCGTCTTCCAGAGATGCTAGGATTTTATATAAAGAAGTTTTGATTGAACAGATCATCAGCTTTGGGCTGGAAATACAGCTCTCAGTGTAGCTTTCAGAGTAGACATTGTAATTTATACCACTGCTTTCTCTTCAGCACCTCACTCTTCCATGGGACCAGCTCACATCCCTACTCCCCTGCAAACTGCCTCCACCACACCCCCATTGTCCCTGGTTCAGGAAGCCCCTTACCCTGGCAGATATACATAACTGTAAGTTCTTGCATTGGGCTTTTCTGCAAGAGGACTGGGGATGGGATACAAAACTGTTTTGAAGAATCTGATGATTTAAGTTGAGGACAGAGTGACTTCTCTAAAGTGGCTGTGCCAACAGCGAAGGACCACATAGCTTTAGAGACAGAGTTCATGCTCCCATCCTGGGGTCTGTGAGAGCCTGTCAGCAGAACATGTGGGTCACAGACCTCCATTCTCTGATGGAGCAGCACTTACCCATGGTGGGCAGTTCCAGGCCTGAGGGTCCCACCTTCATAATGCCCTGTATTTGTTTGCAGTTTCACTCAGCACGTGGTCACCATGTTTTCACCTGACCATAAAGCTGATTGCCAATTGGGATGTTTCGTCGTGGCCACAGTAGCCTGCATCCTCACCACCATGTCCATAGGCTTCGCGGTGTGGCAGATGTGGAACATGGACGACCTGGTGCACTACTTTCATGGTCTAGCCCGTGTGGGAGTGTGGAAAGTGTGCATTTTCCACCTCAATGGTTTCTTCAACACAGTCACATCTTACCACCGTTACGCCAACTGGGATACCTACCTCCCGCTTGATATTCGTTTTTCTCAGCACCTCCTACTGGCTGCCAGCATCCTAGAGCTCCTGGGAAAAGCTATGGTGGTGTGTGCATTAAGGAATGTATACGTGACAGATTTTTATACGTGTGCCACATACGACCTAATTACCATTTCAGAATTTATGAACGTAGTGGCCAGTATTTTTATCTCCGTTGCTGCCATCTGGGATTACTGGGACATGATGAACGAAGAGGTTATATACTTCCCAACTTCTTTCTCTGTGGCCTTCAATCCAGATACACTGGAAGTAGGCTTTGCCTTTTTTGTGGCCAGTCTGGCCGGCGAGTTTCCATTGTCATTTGGGATGTATTTTCTCTGTTTCAAGACTCCCCGCCCCCCAATGCAATTAAGTACATCCCAAAATTTGGGAAATATGAAATTCTACTTCTGTTGGTTTTGCATACCCAAGACTACCCGGAGTATCTGGAAAGTAGTATTAGGGTGCTCTATGAAATGTTTTCAAGTATTGAAGACCATGGCAAAGGTAGTTTTGAGTAGAGAGTTGCCCAAGCAGTTTCCTTTTATCTTCTCTGTCCAAATATGTTCATTGATTGAATTAAAAAACTTTCATTTTTTAAAGGAGGATCTTGCCTCCCTGCCAGTTGGTCTTACTAGCTCTTGATTTTAACTATTACTTAAGCAATACGATAAACCTAGTGGGTGGAACTAAGTGTGTCTGAAAGTTTTACATCTCGCTCTTAAACTTCTAAAACAATCAATTGTGTTTCCTATAGCATGGTAACAATATCTTTCCATAATGTACAATTTTCCAAAATGTGCAAAAGTAGAGAGAATAGTATAAGAAATTCTGCCTCCGACATCTATTACCAGACTCCACAGTTATCAAGATTCTGCAATGAGCTTTATCTCCTCTTTCTTCCTTCCTTTCTAACCTATTTTTCTTACTCCAATGGATTTTAAAGCAAATCCCAGAAACCATGTCACTTCATCCCTGTATATTTGAATTTCACTCTTTAACATAAATGGGCATTTCTTAAGGTATAATACATCATATCATACCTTTCAAAATTAACAGTTATTCCATCTCATCAAATAATTATAATTGTTAAATTTCTTAAAATAATTCTACATTTTTTTGTTTTTTCTCCTGAGGTGCTCAGTGTGTCTGTCGAGTCTTAATTTAAAGCACTTCCCTGCAACACACCTTTTGCCCTGTTTGTAAAAAAAATGATTTTGATTTGCTGAAGGAAGTGAGTGACTTGTGCTCTTCTCAAACTTGTTACCTCTTGAGGCTTGATTAGATTCTAGGTCAGCTGTTTGAGGAATAGTATTTCAAAGGTGGTGCCATGTTCCGAAATGCATTATACCAGGTGGCATATGGTAATTGTCCTTTGATGATTCTAGAGTGAAGGAGAATGCCCTAGGCGATCATTGGTGTGGACCAATGTATTGTTATAGAAATTGTTTTTGCTATCTTGGTTTCCCTTTTTGTCTTTTGAAAGTATCAACTCAACTCTTGAGTATGAATTCATGAGATTGTTTTTATGTTTTTATTTTGGAAAATTTCAATGCAATTTCTTCACCATCAAGAGTTATCAATATCTGGATAATTATGTGTCATCTCTAACTTCACTGACTCTCACCAGTCCCAGCCTTGAATTAATTATGTAGCGACTCCCTGGAACATATTATTTGATCCATGCATACGTCAACACGCATTTCTAAAAGATAGGACGCCTTTTTAAAAACAAGCACATCATTACTGTTACATCCAAAAAAGTTAACAATAATTTCCTAATATTATCGAATACCTAGTCAATATTTAAACTTCCCCAATTGTCTCATTTATAAATGTTCTTTAACAGTCATTTTGGGGTTTCTATGAAGTCAAAGTGTTTCGCTCGATTGATTTGTTTTTCTTTTTAAGATCAAATTGTCCCATCCTTGGCAATGGAGCTACAGGCACACATGCTCTCTGACATAATTCTATTGGTATTATTTCACGATAAAACACCTTTATTCAGGACAGTGTACTATTTACCTAAAAGAACACTTAACAAAATATATTCTATAAAAATATTTAAAAAAAAACAAAATGGTAGATAAAAGGACCTATCGGCAGTACAATTAACTATGTTCATCAAATGTTCGATATTGAAGTTAAAGCATATTTATTTCCTCGACCTCATTAATTTGTATAGTGCTGGTTCTTAATCTCACAGAAATTCCTTCTTGAATAATTCCCATACACACCAAATTTTGCACATGTTCACAACTCTCTTGAAACCTATTCATGGATCTCATTTTCCAAATAAGTGACGATTTCCAATAATTGAATTCTTGTTTCACGGACATGTTAGAAACTCCTCTTTCTCATCATCGTCAGCTTAGGTCATTCCCTTAAAAAATTAACTTTACCAGTCAAAAACCGACCTAGAATATTAATAAGTACAGATATAGCCTGCTTCAAAGCATTAGATTAAGCAGCATTGAATGATAGATCCTACACTTTAAGAAAAACATTATTAATAAAATCAAATCATTACTAACGCCATTTTCCTTTCAAGAAAGATGACTAGAAAGCATATTACCATTGGAAAGGGTAGGATTTTACTGCAGAAGCACCATCTCAGGAGGAAAGTCAATTTTAAACTCAGTAGTGTTGAGCAGCCATCTTTGCTGTCTTGAGAGTGTGGAGACATTAGCCCATCCATGGCCTAGAGTTTGATTTTGTGCTTGCCTTTTGACCTTCTTCTACCTCTGAGGGCTTATCATTTGGCTGAAGTCTATGGATGGGGGAAAGAAGAACGTGATAGTGTTTTCATCTCAATTCTAGCTTCAGCATTTTTTTAGAATGTTTGAAAATAGGTCTAACTCTTTTATCAGAGCCTGTAGTTGTTTATGACTCATGCCTTTTCACGTGATGCTGGAATACGTTTTCCAGAAGCATAGATGCTTGAGTATCATTTTCCAAACTTGTATTGCTTGAAAATAAATCCTTTTTTATTTGTATTCAGCTTTTTAAAAAGAGCTTTCCAGCGATGCTTTGCTACATTCTGTATCTCGTAAGTTTTTTTTCATAGATTTCCATTCCTCTGAGATTTATATCCTACATCATCAACGTTTTCCCCACTGAAAATCCACATCGTAACTGCGTGTTCGGCGTACACTGCTACTAGCCATATTCCTTCTGGAATCCAGAGTTGCACTACTCAATGAAACTCTTCACTTACTGATGAATTCTCTGGCCATCATATTAAGTGAGAGATGCTTCCGGTTACTAACAGTTGGTCAGGATTCTCATGGTCTTCACAGAGTGAGTGCTGTTGTTTCCCATTAGCCTGTATGTTTTGTTATACCAAACACTTAATTTCAATGCAATTTTAGGACAGGGTTCCATAGTCCAGTGGTTATCACATCTGCTTTACACACAGAAGTTCCTGGGATCAAAGCCTAGTGGGGCCACAGAGCATGTTATGTGGTCATGTCACCCTGAACAAGCCCAACTTCTGATCTTGGAAGCTAAGCCGGGTTGGGCTTGGTTAGTACTTGGATCGGAGACCAGCTAAGAAGAGCAGGTGGTCTAGGCAAAAATAATATAAATAAATACGTGCTATTTAATTTGAATTACATTTTATTTATTTTATTTTTTCTAAACTATTATTTTACTTTAAATGTGTATATCAAATTTACTGTTAGATAATTAATATGCATATTAATTTTTATTAGCTCGATAATAATCGTTTTATTGAAGTGTCATTCACATACCATAATGTTCAAGCTCTATCTTGTACCAGTAAGTGGTTTTTAGTACATCCACATCGTGTGTAGCTATCACCACTATCTAATTGGAGAACATGTCATCACCCCAAAAAGAAAAATCATTAGCAGTCCCCATTAGTCTCTGAGGCTTTCTTTTTTTGTCTCTCAACAAGGTATCCTAGTCATGTCCTGTATATTTTAGGGCCTAGACATTCAATCAGCCATGTCACTCTTGCAGTGAGCCCTAGAGAGGGAGATGGTATTTAGAAACCCCATTTGGGTCTCATTCTACTGTATTGCCATTATATCTAGGTATTTTAGTGGACCGAACTAGGATATATGAACTTTTAAGAAGAAAAAAATTAATGTGTTACAAAATTATGTTCGAACTTACTTAGACAATTTTTATTTGGCTGCAATTTGATGCCGCATTTCTTTCTTTCACACTGAAGACCCAACATTAGCCTACTTATTTGCTTATTCTATGATAGATAATATTAAAATTATATATACAATTATTATTATATATTACTAGTATCATTTTTAGCTATAATGCTACTGAATACAGTGAAGATTTAAGCCCTGTTTGTCTTTAATGTATTGCACTAAATATATGGAGTCAAAATACTACATTCTAAATGATTTTGATGGAATAATGGCAATACCATCAACCATTAATGATGGTTGCATAGTTCTATCACCAACTTGAAAAGGTTATTCATTTCACCTTGTTTTCTATTTTTAAGGAAATTATTTACGAAATTTCAAAGTCAAAGTTCTTGAATGAGTTTTATTCAGAGAATGACTGAGTAAATTTCTATTCTAATCTCGATTCGATTCTCGCTTATCTCAGGTAACTTTAATTTTGGTTTTTCTCCCCTTGTTTTCTTTTGCAAATGTAAGGCTTGTGTGTTCATACTTATTCCATCTCTTTCAGAATGCAATCATAGTTTGTATGTGTGTATGTGTGTGTGTGTGTGTGTGTGTAATTTGGCACCCTGCTTTTTTGACATGACGAATTCCTGCAGATCACTCAATATCAGGGTGTAGAAATCTTTCTACTATTTTTGGCTCCATACTATTTCATCATATGGATGTACCCTAGTTTATTCAGCCACCTTTGTATGTACATATGTATGTATGGTATTCCATGGTGCTACATCGTTTTATATTTTGCCAGTATCTTCAGGCTAGATTCCTAGGACATTGTCATTTAAAAATATGTGTTGCTGCTACTTCTTTAGGGATGATCATTTTGCATTCCCCTGAGCAAGCTATGAGAATGTCTGCTTCAGTGCTTTGTTAGGAAAAAATACAGTGTAAAACTTTTGAATTTTTTCTTCAAGATACAGGTCAGAGATTGTATGTCGATGTCATTTTAATGTATATTTCCCTTCTTAGTGAGTTGAAAATTTTTTCAAATGTTTCAAGGCTATTTTTTTTTTTTACTTCATGATATGTTATGTGCTGCCAAGTAATCAATTGCTCCAAAGTTTAGCTGCTTCAAGCACCAGGCATTTGTTTGTTATCTCACAGCTGCTATGGATCAGTAGTTTGGGCACAGCTTAGCTGGATTTTTTACTTCTGCATTCCCTAACCATTATGACACCTGGGACTGGTTCTCCCATGAGGACCTAATGCCTAATGAACTTAGGAAGAGCTGAGGGAGTGATGTCAGCACTGGGGAGCAGCTGCAAATAAGACGAAACTTAGCTCTCTTGGCCTTGTACCCGATAGGCCACTATCAGGTACCGATCCATGGCCTAGCTAGCGCAGACGTCTGCTCTATGTCACAGTCTCTTCCAAAGCCCCAGTGTAAATGTCAGCTGGGCCTGTGGTCTCATCTGAAGGCTCAGGAGGAAGGATCCAGTTCATAGCGTGCTTACGTTGTAATCGGCAGGATTCATTTGTTGAGTTCCTCGCAAGCTGTTGGCCAGAGTATTCAGTATCTGGGCAGATGGACCTCTCTGTCGTGCGTCATGGAAGATGGCAGCTGGCTCCATCAGAGCAAGTAAGTGAGAGAGCCAGAGGGTGCCAGCAAGATGGCAGCCATAGGTTTACATAACCTAATCACAGAATTCACGTTGCATAACTTTTGCCGTTTTCTATTTATCAGAGGCATGCCATTAGGTCTCGTATGTGCTCAATGGAAGAAGAGCAAGGGCGTAAAAGTGAGGAAAATGAGACTCAACTGGGCCATTTCACAACATGCCTATCGCAGTTTCCTATTTTCAGCCCATTCTTTCTAATCATTCGCTGGTGTTCTTTATTTTTAGGAGGTCTTAATAGAGCATGAAGAGTTGCCCTTTGTCTAGTGTCTTTCAGTTATAAACACCTTTTTTAATTTGTTCTTTTTTATTAAACTTTGCTTATTATATATTTTGTTATGCAAAGATTTTTATGAAGTGAACATCTTTTCAGATTTATCAATCTCTTATTTCTTCTGGGTTCTGAGTCAAAATTTAGGTATCTTTTCTCCACTCCCGAATTATAAAAGCATTTGTTCATTTTTTCCCTAGTGCTTGAATGGTTTTCTTTTATCTGCTATTCATTTGGAATTTATCCTGATATTCAATGTAATATATTTGGACAAATTTACCTTCCTGATAGATTCTTCTTTGTACCTGTTCCACTTAATTAACAAAAGACCTTTTCTCCCAGTTTCATATACCTTTTTTTTTCATATGCTTAATTTGCATTAATATTTGCTCTATTTCTGGTGTCTTATTTGATGCTTTTACTGTATTTATGTACTAATGTGCCAGTACAATCCTTTTGAAGATGTTAAATTCTGATTTTAGAATACTATGTGATGTGCTATGCTTACTCCTTTTCCCTCCATGATTACTTTCTCAGTTGTTTCTACTTTTTTTTACATTTAAATTTTCTAATCAACTTCTCTTACATAAGACTGGAAAAAATGCTTTAATTTCTCTGAGACTCATGCTGTTTATAAGTTAACTTAGGGATAACTGACTTATGTATAACATTGAGTCTTCTTCATCAATAATAGGATATGTCTTTCCCTTTGTTCAAGTACTTTTGCTTTTTGAAGTTTTAAGGTAGTTTTCTGTGCAATGGGTTGTTTGCGAATTGGGGCAGTTATGGGCAGAGATACTGTACCCACATGCACTTGCACACTGATGCCAAGTTTCATTTCTCATGTGTAGATGTCTTAGCATACTATTGCTGGGGTGGGTGTTATGTCTACCTTGCTTTCAGACCTTCAGCTCACATTTGCTTTTCTCATTCAGTATGTATAGTCGTGTGTGGTTGGTGGCAGTGGTAATCAATATTTCTATTCTTCTGAAGATCGTTAAAGTAGCAGTAAAGATAATTTTCAGAATGTTTGCACTAGGAGCATAGGTCTTATTTATACAAATTTAGGGAACTGCTCCGAGAACCCTACACAAAAGGCAGGCCCTTCTGAACTGTTGAATTTTTTTTTCTCCCATACCTCATGAGTGTTCCAACTAATTACCAGGGTAACTGGTCGGTAAGCCTCCAGATGCCCTCAATGGATTACACTTGAAAATCATGTTTAAGGCCAACTCAAGAGAGAGCCAACAACTTCAGCTCTTTCACATAACAACAAATACTTTCAGTGCCACCGAAATCTTTAATCAAGGACCTTACGGCTATAGCACAGGCAAGACACACACCTTCTACTCGTGATGCTTGATCACTCACAACTCTTCAGATGTTGAAAGGTCCTCAATCAAAATGAAATAAATGACTGTATAATTTCATCATGAATTGGTTAAAAATTAGACAGAATTTGATCTCACAGCCACACACTGAGGGTTGATTGAGTTCACAAGAGAGAAATCAAAGGGCAAATATAAAAGGTCCTTCTCAAAGGATATTTGAGTCTGTGAGAGCACAGTGTTTGAAAACATTTCCCCCACTAATGTAAGTCTATCAGCTATTTAAATATGTGTGCTGAAAACATTGCCTATGGACCCACTTTGGCTGGGTCCTTTGCTAGAATGTTAACTAGCCCTGTTACCTTTTTGTTTAGATTTGGTTTATTGGCCACAGACTCTTTCTCTCTAGTGGAGATCTTGTAAAATAGTAATAGCATTATTTAGTAAATGTCCTTTACCTGTTGACCTTTATTTGCATAATGTCCGCAGCTCTCAAACATTGGGAATTTGAAGGTACTATACCCTTTGGCATTTAAAGATCTTGGCTTCCTTAGCACGTGTTTGCAAGGAGCTGGATGGCTTCTGGGCACCCGTCCGCACTTCAGGGCCGGCCTGGGACTGAGTCGGTCGTATTCTCCATGCAACTGCAAAAATGGCTTGTAAAACAGCTTTTAGGGAAACATCACTTACCTTCCAAAGAAAACTTTTCCTATAGTAAGTGTGACAAAGGCCAACCTTATTTCAGAGGGGAGCTGGAGTCCAAGCAGAGGACAGCACATCTGCAGCCTGATAGTCATAGAGCGAAGTTACTGAACTGGCATGTACTGTGGAAAGTGGTCCTTTGATCTTCTTTCACCTTCCGTATGAAGAGAAAGCAAGATGATAAAGAATTTCAACACAGAAGGTAGGAGGATCGCCATGGCAGTGTGTGCTTTGGGGGATGAGGGTGAATGGAGAAAAGGTAAAAGAATTTCAAGATCTTCTGAAGGATTCCTTGGAAAGTTTCTTTAAAATAATTGCTTTATATTTTAAAGGAAGAAGACTAGAAAATGTATCATGTTCATTTTCTGTTGGTAGAGCACACACTGAGGATGCTGTAAGGCTGGTAGAATTTTTTAAATTTTTTCTCCCTCAATGAGATCCTTCTTAGGTAGCCAGGAGCAGAGGATTGCCATGTGGCATTTGGCCTGGAGGTGAAAATTGAGAAGTGCCAGGACATTTATCGTGGAGACCAGGAAGAAAGTTGTCACTGGGGACAGCACTCCCAGACAGATAAAGAACTGCACGGCCCATGTTCATGCCATTTCCAGCCATCTCCTCAGTCCCAGCTTGGATTCTGAGGAAGAGCCAGGAAGTGACAGCTGTCATACTGGCCAATGAGAAGGGTGTTTCATGGTTCATGACGCGTTTTCACCTTCCTCTTTCTGGCTGACCCTTGGCATCTCTTAGGAATGTACTGGGTTGTTTTGAGCACCAGGAAGCACACAGTCCTCTAACACAGAGGGAACACAGGGCAGATAGCCTCCTCTTCCACACAAGTGATTGAAATATAGTGAGTTTATGTAGCTTGTCCATGGTCAGAGGTGGATGTGAGATGAAACCCCACAGCTTCTGAACACAGTCCTCTGTCATTATAGTCAAAGAAAGTAATATTATCTGTGGAAAGCAGTTTTTCTTCCCCAAAAACTTTTTGTTTATTTGACGGAGGTGTCTTGTTAGAGATGTCATACGCCACCACAATGTCCTCTTCCTATTCTCCTCAGGATATGCAGTCTTCCTTTAGGAGTTAGGTCAAGACTTTAGGAGTTTAGAATGTTTCATCCATTTTCCTTTCCTCGAATTCTCTTGTTTCCTCTAAGAACAGGGAAGCTCACTCAACAGATAAAATCAGGAGAGCAACAAAATTGTAGTTTCTCAAGAAATATTGAAAGTCCACTTAGATTCCTAACTGGCTGCACTTCCCTGAGAAATTTCATTCTCTGAAGCAAAAATTTGCTTTTGCCGCTTGGGCAAGAACATCCAATTACAGAGAAAATTTGTGCTTTATTTTTTAATGTCGATAAATTCCACCCTGTTGTAGCCCCAAACTGGAAACATGCCAAATGTTCACTAACAGAAGAATGGATATACAAACCGGGGATGTCCACAAATGAAACGTGATACAATAATAAAAATGAACACAGTGATGATACATTTAACAAGACAGATGAGATTTTTCTGGTCAAGATGGAAAAACAGTTACATGTTATGCTCGCCTCATCCCTGCATCACCTCAAAAGAACAAGTCAACTATCGAATGACCATCACTGAGAGTTGCCTGAATTCCAGGTGAAGAGAAGTCTTCTGACTAGGGTCACACAGAAGAGGCCACCTCAAGACAGGTAGGAGGGACAAAGACACAGAACAGGGTGGCCAACACCCCTTTGTGGTGATTAGAAATCGAAGAGACATCTCAGCTGTGGGGGTCCCCCTGGAGGAGCCTGGTGTCCCAAGCCCACACTGGACTCACCAGACCAAGGTTCTATTGCCAGGAAGAGAAGTCCCCACACTTCTGTCTGTGAAAACCAATAGAGACTGTGACTGAGTGAGATAGATGGCCTCCTAAGGGGCCATGCACACATAGACTTACTGCTAATGGACTCACTCACTGTGAGTTCCAGTGCTCAGGCACCTGTTCAAAGGTGCCAGGGCCACACAGGAGGAACTGAGTTGTCGGTCTTCAGAGCGAGGGCCGGAGGGATGGCTTTCTCCCAGACAGAAGTGCGGGTAGAAGCCTTTGTTCCTTTGTTGAGCCCAGCGTGCAGACCCAGGAAGCTGCTATATCTGAGTCTCTGTCAACATAACTAACACTGGTCACCCCACTCTCGGGAGTTCCTTGGACCCTCCCTTTCTCAACATGCATGTCACCCAAGCTGCTTCCAATGACTTCTCCATACAATCAGCCTGTCTTGTCTCATGCTGTGGACCATCCTGAAATTTCTCAAAGCTTTTCACACAACAAACAAACAGCATCTGGCCTCTGCGAGCTCCATACATCTTGCCAAGCAGCCCCAGTTCTGCATTAGTGGCAGCCAACTTTGGTATGAGTCGTGGCCTCTTGAGGCACCTCCAATTTCAGCATGGATAACAGCCATCTGTGGATTGCTTAGTGTCTCATTTCAGATGGCCGAAGCTGCTGCTAAACTTGGCCTGAAGTGGGGACCTTCCCAGAACACCCGAGGCCCTTTACCCTTAGTTTTGTAGTTAGGACGAAGCTACAGAATCATCCTGCTATCTCTAGAGATGACACACCAAAGAGTAGACTGAGAAGGCACCAAATCCCTGCTGAAGACCTTCCTGCTCTGTAGGGTCAGTGCCTGCACAAGCATCTCCTTCACTGCCGATCATCTTGAGGCTCAATCTCCCCCACTGATGACCAAAAAACAACCAAGGCTCAACTACAACTGGTTAGCACATAATACCTATTCAAGAGACACACCTGGAGCATCCAGTTCAAGAGACCAGGGTGATGGCGACATTAGGATCCACGGGACACACACTACATATGGCGACTCTACTGAGACTGGGAGACAGAGAAGCCCTACTTAATACATAGAAACAAAGAGGAGGAGGCAGACAAAATGAGGAGATAGAGAAACATGTTCCAAAATAAAAGACAGAACAAAGCTCCAGAAGAAGATCTAAACACTATGGAGGCAAGGAATCTGCCAGATGCAGAATTCAAAACACTGCTTATAAGGCTTCTCCATAATTTCAGTGTGAACAATGACAAAGAGATAAGAAACATAAAAATGGAGATACAAAACATAAGGAAGAAACAGTCAGAAATGAAGAATACTATAACTAAAATGAAGAATACCTTACAGGGAATTGACAGTGGATTAGATGAAGTAGAGGACTGAATCTGCAATTTCGAAGATGAGGTAGCAGAAAACATCCAAGCAGAAGAGCAATAAAAAAAAAGAAGAATTCTCCCAAAATAAGGATGGGTTAAGGGTCCTCCAGGGCAAAAACAGGCATAACGACATCACATCATAGGAATCAGATGAGGAATGACAGCAGGGAACTGAAAATCTATTTGATGAAATAATGATTGAAAACTTCCCTAACTAGGCAAAACAATCACCAGAAGTGCACACTGACAAACAAGATGATTTCAAAGAGGCGCATACCATGACACATCCTAATTAAAATGCCAAAGGTTAAACACAAGGAGAGAATCTTAAGAGCAACAGGAGAAAAGCAGTTAGGTGTCTACAAGGGAGCTTCAATAAGACAGCTAATTTTCCAACAGAAACTTTGCAGGCCATAGGGATTGGCACAAAATAGTCAAAGTGATGAAAACCAAGGAACTGCAACCAATATTACCCAGAAAAGATAAAGACTTTTCCGGAGACACACACTCAAAAGCTGAAGTAGTTCATCAGCACTGAACCGGTATTACAAAAAAAAAAAAAAAATATATTAAAGGGGCTTTTTTTAAAGAAAAAAATTATTTTAATGTAAGTGGATTAAATCCTCCAATCACACAATATAAAGTGGCTGAATGGATAAGAAAACAAGACCCTTTTACACATGCTGCCTACAAATGACTCACTTTAGGTCAAAAGAAACACACAGACTGAAAGTAAAGGGGTAGGGATGGAAAGAGCCATTTCTGAAAATGGAACCGAACAAAAATCTGGACTACCAGGCAAAATAGACTTTAAAGCAGAGGCTATAACAAATGTCAAAGAAAGACCCAGTAATTTCATTTTGGGGAAATAGTCTCAAGTAACCCAAAACACCACTTTGAAGGGAATTGTGCATCCTTATGTTCATTGCGGCATGATTTACAATAGCCAAGATATGGAGGCAACCTTAGTATACATCAGTGGATGGATGGATAAAGAAAAGGTGGAACATATATGCAATGGAATGTTACTTGGCCATAAAAGGAATGAAGTCTAGCCATCTGCAATGACCTGGGTGGACATAGAGGGTATCGTGTTTGTGGAGTAAGTCAGAGAATGACAAGTGCCATATGATTTCACTTATGTGGAATCTAAGGGATAAAATAGACAAACTCAAAGACACAGAGAACATTTTAATGGATGTCAGTTGGGAGGCGTTTGCAGCGGGTCACTGGATGAAACAGGGGAAGGAATCGAGTCCAGTTGGTTGTCACAAAATAGTCACAGGGATGTAATTACAGCATAAGAAATGTAGTCAAAATACTGTAAAAACTATGATGGTGTCAGATGGGTACTAGACTTATTGGGGTGATCACTTCCTAAGTTATGTAAATGTCTAATCACTATATTGTATACCTGAAGCTAGTATAACATTATATTTCAATTGTAATCAAAAATGCAAAAAAATTACTAAACACAGTTGACTCTGAAAACCTGTATTCTGATGAAAAGAAATAAAAAGATCACGATTTTGGTGAGGGGTCAGGAACTCGTGGCAAGAGGCATGAAAGAAGTTTTTGGGAGACAGGACTATTCTGTTTCTTGATCTGAGTGAAGGTCACAGGGAAACCTTTGTAAAAATTCCTGGAGCTGCACACTTGAGTAGATTTTACTGTTAAAATTATACCCCGACTAATTGCTAAAATCAAAGGAAGTAAAAAATAAAAATGAAATGACAAGTCTCTCCTGCTTGCTCTCTATTTACCATCCCCCTTTTGCCTTTTTCCCCTATCCCTGCCCACTTCTCTTCCTGCTTCAGGCTTCTTCTGTGTTTTTCTAGAAGGAAGTCTTACCCTAAAATTGTATAAATTACAAATGTAAGCATACTTAGGTGACAACCATATTTAAAATAGCATAGTGCAGGAGGATGGAATTGACCTTTGCAACTGAAACACAACAAAGCCACACATGAGGGCTCATGTCAATATTGATCCAAGGCTCCTTGTCCAAGGACACTGAAGGAGGGCACATTCCTCATGGTTCTGTCCTTGGCTCCCATCAGAACATGCCTTCCTGACAGTGGCTTTAGCCCTTCTTACAGTGTTCCTACTTAAGACTCTCACGAATTGCAGTTATTCTTTGGTCTAGGACCTCATAAAATATTTCTCTTCTCAAAATACTTGTCAAGGTGTCAAGGGATATTCTATTCTCTAGCTTGTGGCCCTTTAAAGCATCTCTGGTCACAGGCCTGCTACTGAAAAGTCCAAGTGGCCAGCCCTGTTAGTCATGGAAACATGAGGATGTTTCGATCTATACGTTCCCTTTACAACCTGACAGTTACTGGCATTTCTACATCTGAGGAATACTCTTCTTGATTTTTTCGATTTGTGGGGAACTCCTGTGGTTAATTGTTTTGGCCTGGTTAAGGAGAGCCATGAGATTTCTCAGGACTCACCTTACTCATTGATAATTCATCTCTGTGAAGAAGTGAAATGTCATCAGATGTTCCTACAAAAGAGGTAAGCCCAGGCCACCTTTACTTTGACATAAACTAGCGTTATTAGATTTTCAGCCTCGTCTACTAGCCTCTGTGCTATTGGTTTTTTTAACCAAGGACATCTGAATGTGGATTATAACTTACAACATTTGGCGATGCCACGTCCACAATCACATCTCTCTTTACATGAAACAGGGGCATGACTGAGCGTGGGAGTCGAAAAACAAATGGGTAAGTTGTGACGTGTCGCCAAACCACAGGTTGGTGATGGTGTCACCAAACTACAAGGTCTCCTTGCTTCAATAAATTGAACACATTTTTGCTCTTTATGAAGTATCTGCTGTGTTTGTGACACATGCCAATTGTGGTAAAATGTAGATAACGTAAATTTACTATTTTAACTATTGATTAAGTTCTGCAGAGTTTAGTAGCAACAAAAAAGTCCACATGATCATGCAACCATCACCACCATCCATCTTCGGAACATTCTGATCTTCCCAAACTGAAACGTTGTCCCCACTGAACCCTTGCACTCTATTCTCCTCGCCAGCACCTGTCTCTATCATTTTGACTGATCTAGAGTCCTCAAATAAGTGGAATCGTCCAATATTGTCCTTTTGTGTCTACCTTTCACCCACTGTAATGTCTTTAAGGTACAACTGTGCTGGGGTTTGTGTCAGAATTTTCTTCCTTGTAAAAATTGAAAAGTATTCTGTTGAGTGCAGAGAGTCAAATGAGTCTATCCAATTCATCCATGAACAGGCTGTTGCTTTGTTTCCAGTTGTCCTCCTCCTCCTCCTCTTCCTCCTGTTCCTTCTTTTCCTCCTGCTCCTTCTCTTTCTACTCCTTCATCTTACTCTTCTTTTCATACTTCTCGTTCTCCTTCTCCTTTTCCTTCTCCTTCTCCATTTTCTTCTTATTTTCTCTCTCATTCTTTTTCTTTTCAACCTCTTTTCTTTCTTCTTTCTGCTTCTTTATAATAAAAACAGTGGAACTTCAAGAGGTGTGAATTCCCAAGAATGGTTTTGAGAATCGTAGTTCTTTCAGATTGGAGGTGGTTTGATTCTGACATTCTGGCGAGAAGTAGTGAGACTGCATGGTGCGAGTAAGTTTAAGTAGGCAAGCAGAGGATTTACAAGTAGCCACAGTCCCGAGTCCCTGGGAGGTGTTTCCAACATTTGGAAGTTGTCCACACCCATGAGCCCAGGTTAGAGGGGTGCTATAGATCGGACAATAGGCCAAGAATGGCTCAATAATTGATCTGTCCTTCCTCCAGAAATTTCTTTTCTGGACAATATTGTCTGGTTGAGATTTGAAATTCTCCCCGTCAAGGTAGTTTCCAGTGCCTATTCTTTATTCGCATTGTTTTGATTCCAACATGCTACGTGTAGTTGTGAGCAGACAAGCACAGCACTTGTCGGAATCCGTGATCCCAAGTCCGTGTGAGGTTCTTGCAACACGTGGCAACCGTGCCTGCCAACCGGCCCAGGTGTGAGGGGTGCTGTGGACTGGGCACTCGGCCAAGAATGTCTCCAGATAAAGTCGGAAAGTTTTGGCTTACAATTGTGCCGCTGTGGCTTCCGAGTTCTGAGTCCTGTGGCCAAATGGCACCTGGGTCGCTCGTGAAGTGTGTGATTAGCTCTTAGGGACGTGGCAGAGTGTGCTGGGCCCGGTAGCAGCCTACGGGGAGGAATCGGTAAGCGACCCCTGCTCTCATGGCAGTGATGGATCGCCTGCAACGACAGCCGGTTGACCCAGGGTCCGGCCAGACTCCTGGGAGCGGGGAGGCGTTGTCGCAGGAGCCGAGATGTGGGAGCGCGGGGGCGACCGGGCAGGGCGACGGGGCGTCAGTGACGAGCTGCGACCGTGCGGACGGTGTGTCGGGACGTGGGCCTTCAAGAGAGGTGGCACGTGGACGCGTGCGAGCACGGGGCGCGAGCCAATATATCAGTGACGCGCGCGTGGGTTTTGCTTGACTGTGGATTAGGCGAGAGGCGCGAGGATGCGTAGAGCACGGATGGCGAGGGGTCGGGATGTGTGCCGTGGCCGTCGGGGTCGTGTGTGAATGGATCCCTTGAGGAAAAATGGCCTCCTGCTGATCTATGTACGACACCATGAGACCAGCTTGGTTGGAACCCTTTATTCGGTCAGCGTGAGCTGACGCCAGGCTTCTCGATGCGGATCTGGGTCCCAGCGGACAGTGGGAGACGCTTGGAGACACTCGGACTCTGTCCGACGCCAGGGTGCGGGGGGCTCAGGATGTTCAGAGGCCGCGGAGGCCTTTAGAGGTCCCGCGCCGCGAGGGACAGCCCCGCTGTGAGCGCCGGGCGGGACCGAGGGATCCCAGCGTGAGGTCGAAAGGACTGGGATCGAGGAGTCGTTCCATACCGAGCCCCCGTGTGCCCGCCCTAGGAACGGGAGCAGGTCAGCGTAAGGACCACATGGTCCCTGGCGTCCGGGGTCGGGGGCAGCCAGTAAGGTGAGCCGGTGGGTTCCGCTTGGCGCTGGCTGTACCAGGGAGATCGGGCTGTAGAAGGTGCCCAGAGAGGGTCTCCGCTGGATTCAAGGCCCGGAGGTTATCCAGGGAGAGGGCGTGTGAAGCCCCTCGGGAAAGGGAAGAAGCATTAGTCGGGGAAGGGGCCCGGACAGCCCTGCCTGGGCCAGGCTTCTCTGCCCAAAAGTCGGAAGTACATCGGGCCATGGCCCCGCCCCTGCTTCCCCTTGGCCCAGCTCCAGGCCTCTTTAGGCCACACCCTCCCGCTGCCCAGTCATTCGGTCCGCTCTGTGATATTTCTTTGTGGACAGGATCACCTTGCGGACCCTGAAGGGAAAATTGGAGCAATTTCTTGGCCTAGGATACGGTCAGAAAGACTTAGCCGGCAGAAACAAACAAGACAAATCACAGCAAAACACAACAAGACCATCGCCCCCAAACCAAAGCCATACCAACCCCATCCTACCGTACACCAACAATGAGAAACATAGGTCAAGACTCACAAAAATATCATGAAGCTGTATCTTGGAAACAGACATGAGAAACGTGTCCTTTCCCCAGTTCAGGCAGAGGTAAACATCAAGATTAATTCAAAAATCAAATGGTCAAAATCCCCACTGAGAATGAGCAGGTCCAGACAAGGGTCCAAAGAAACCGAATTTGCCGAGAGACAGGGAAAACATGCTGAACCTTACTGACAACTAGAGAAATGCACACAAAAAGAGTCACGTTCTAACTGACAAGTTGCCCAGAGTGAAAAGATAGTGATCCATGACATGCGCTAGTGTGCGGGACCATTGACTGGGTGGGACACGTGTCCTCGTGCATCACTTTAAGAACATGAAGCGGTACAACTTTCTGAAAGGCAAGTCGACAATACGGATTAGATACATGAAACACGCAGCCACGGAGCAGTCCCCTGATGGGGATTTGCACGGTAAAAAGAGTCATCGAATTTCACCAAGATTCAGATTCAAATAAAGATACTTGGATATATTTTACATAGTATATAAAGGGTGACCATTGCACGATTTTTGTCTTTTTTATCATGGCCAAAGATAAAAGATAGAAAGAAAAAGAAGAGAAGAGAAAATGAAATTAAAAAAAAGAAGCCAAAGCTTATAGCAAACCAAGTATCTATACAGGGTCAAATTACAGATATTGTCAACTCACTAAATAATTAATTAACTGGTTCATTCATTTCCTTACTTACTGATTGACCTGTTTATGTACTTTTTATTCATTCGTTCACTCATCTGTTTGTTTATTTATTTATTCATTTGTTTGTTTGTTTGTTTGTGTTTGTTTATTTATTTCCTGGAAATGAAATGCAAAAATGAGAGCCAAAACCTGTTGCAAATCAAGTATCCGAACAGAGTCCAAATACAAATATTATCAACTCACTAAATAATTAATTAATTTGTTCATTGATTTTTTTGTTTACTGTTTGACCTGTTTATTAACTTTTAATTCATTCATTCATCCGTTCGTTCATTTATTTTTTATTTATTTATTCATTTTCAGGAAATAAAATCCAAAAATGAGGGCCAACAGTTGTAGCAAACCAAGTATCTGAACAGCGTCAAATTACAAACTTTATTAACTCACTAATTCATTACTTAATCAATCAATTACTTAAATAATCTATTCATATTCTTCCTTACTCACTCATTGACTTGAATGTTTATTTTTTACTGGTTTTTTTGTTGATTTATTTCCTGATTACTTATGTTGTTTGTTCGTTTGTTTGTGATTTCTTTTGTTTGTATCCCAAAGTCCTGTGATGATGGTTGGAGAAAGCTAGAGTCACCTGTGAAAACCATATTCCCGGTTAACACCACCAGAGCAGAAAGGGTGACTTGACTCTGCGGGAAATTATGCACCTTACCCTTTCGTTATCCCCTGCTCAGGATGGTAGAACTTTGAATATCTGGGAAAGTGAGCTGCAGGGTCTATTTTTTTTCTTTCTTTCTTTGTCCTTTCGTGGGAATTCTCCATGACTTCTAATGGGCACCGATTCATTTTGAGGCCTCAGGAACGTGCAGTGTCTGTCAGTAGACAAGGAACAGCTAGGCCGCATGTTCCCTAGCCCTACAGAGTCACGAAGCATTCTTCTGTGCTGCCACGAGAGGGCAGCAAAAGCTCAGCCAAGGCAAACGCTGGGTGGGAGCTGAACACTGCTGTTGGGAGCTCAGTGCTCTTGACATGTTCCTCACAGAAAGCAATAGGCACGGCTTGGGTTTTCGGATCAATTGACTGATACTCACTGCAGGAATTAATCTATTGGAGAAAACACAAGTCGCCTGGAGACTCGCTATGCAGATCCAAGCAAGGCTGAGCAAAGGGCCTTTCTCTTCGCATTCAGTGCTATGTGATGCAGAAAGGAATCCACACGTTTTGATATTCTTGTGTCCCCGGTACAGGTTTTCTAAGCTGCCCTTTCAAATCAAATGTCTCTGAAGCATTACCTTTATAAAAAAAATAAAATTTTTTTGATGCATGCTTTTCCAAATATTGCCTCAGTTTCCAGCCGTGGGACGCTTTGCAACGTGCCTCACTGTTTGCCAGTGGCCACAATTAGGCTGTTTTCACTGGCTTTCCACGATCCAAAGTGTCCAGTGCATAAAAAGTGAGACACAGTCACGAAACTGGTCATCCGTCACGTCTCATCCCGGAGAGTGTTTTGCCATCGTTGCTTCGTCAATTTTCAAGTCAGAAATGGTAACAATTCGCTTCCACAATTCCTCTGTGGAATGACTATGTGTCCTTTGATCCCGAAATCGCCATCATCGAAAGTGGTTTTCATTTAGACAATCATTGATCTGTCCTTCCCCCAGAAATTTCTTCTCTGGACTCTATTTTCTGCCTTCAGATTTGAAATTCTCCCCGTCAAGGTAGTTTCCGGTGCTTATCATTAATTTGCATTGTTTTGATTCCAACATTGACCTGTATCGAAACAGACCTGCGTCATTTTACATGCTCTTTTATGAATTGTAGAGAAAAACTATTCAGAGACTTGCGATTGCTCAGCATTTCAGTGGGTTTCTAAACACCGAGAATCACGGGTCTTTTGTTCGGGCCTGTTCCCTGAAGCCTATCTAGGGCCTCACCCACCCTTCTAATTTGTTGCGTTCTGGACTTGTTAGAAATTTCAGCTCCCCTTCATTTCCATTTTCCTTCTCCTCCTCCTCCTCCTCCTCCTCCTCCTCCTCCTCCTCCTCCTCCTCCTCCTCCTTCTCCTCTTTTTTCCTCCTCCTCCTCCTGTTTTCCTTCTCCTGCTTCTCCTGCTTCTCATTCTATTCTTTCATTTTTTCCTATTCTTTCCCCCTTTTTACTTCTTGTTCTTGAAAAGAAACAATTGAACTTCACAGAGTAAAATATCGCAAGAATGGCAATGTGTACGGTTCATACTTATTGATTGGAAAACGTTTGGTTCTCTGGTTCCGGCAAGTAGCAGTTAGCTTGCATGCTAGGTGTAGTTGTTAGCAGGGAAGCACAGGACTTGTGGGAATCCGAAGTCCTGGGTCCATGTGAGGTGCTTGCAACACATGGCAGCCGTGCCTGCCACCCGGCCCACTGTGAGGGGTGCTGTGGACCGGGCACTCAGCCAAGAATGGCTCCACATTAAATCGGAAAGTGTTGGCTTCCAATTGTGCCGCTGTGGCTTATGAGTTTTGAGTTCTGTGACCAGATGGCACCTGGGTCGCCCGCGAAATCTGAGATGAGCTCTTGAGGCTGTGGCGGAATGTGCTGGGACTCCATGCCCGCCGAAGGGGAGGAATCGGTCAGCGGCCCCTGCTCTCATTGTGGTGATGGAGCCCCTGCAACGGGTGCAGGTTGGCCCAGGGTTTGGCCTGACTCCTGGGAACGGGGAGGCGGTTTCGCAGGAGCCGAGATTTCGGAGTGCAGGGATGACCGGGCAGGGCGACGGGGCGTCAGTCGCGAGCAGCGCCAGTGCGGAGGTGTGTCGGGGTCCTTGGTCTGCAAGGAAGGTGGCACGTAGACGCGTGCAAGACCGGGGCGCGAGCCAAGCTGTGAGGGACGCGCCGCACTGGCTTGGCTTGGCTGTGAATTCGGCGACAGGCGCGAGAATGCATGGAGCAGAAAGTGCGCGGGGCGCGGGGCGCGGCGCGTGTTATCAGGCCGTTGGGGTCGTGTGTGATTGGATCCCGTGACGGAAAATGGACTCCTGCTGCTCTATGCGCGTCACCATGGAGACAAGCTTGGTGGGGCCCCTTTATTCGGTAAGGCCTGAGCTGACGCCGGGTCGCGCTGCGGATATGGGTCCCAGCGGACAGTGGGAGACGCTTGGAGACACTCGGGCTCGGTCCGACGCCAGGGTGCGGTGGACTCGTGAGGCTCAGAGGCCGCGGACGCCTTTAAACGTCCCGCGCCGCGAGGGACAGGCCCGCTGAGAGCGTCCGGCAGGACTGAGGGTCCCCAGCGTGAGGTCGAGAGGCCCGGGATCAAGGAGTCCTTTTTTGTCGAGCCCCGGGTGCCCGCCCCAGAAACGAGAGCAGGTAAGATTGAGGACCACACTGTCCCTGGCGTCCGCAGTCGGGGGCAGCCAGTTGAGGCGAGACGGTGGGTTCCACTTGGCGCTGGCGGTCCCGGGGAGATCGGGCTGGGGAAGGTGCCCAGAGAGGGTCCCCGCTGCTTTGCTGTTCTCGCGGTTCTCTGGGGAGAGGGAGTGTGAAGCCCCTCGGGAAAGGGAGGAAGCGTTAGTCGGGGAGGGTGCGAGGGCAGCCCGCCCTGGGCCAGGCTTCTCTGCCCAAAAGTAGGAAGTAGCTCAGGCAATGGCCCCGCCCCTGCTTCCCCTTGGCCCAGCTCCAGGCCTCTTTAGGCCACACCCTCCCGCCGCCCAGACATTCGGTCCGCTCTATGATATTTCTTTGTGGACAGGATCAGCTTGCGGACCCTGAAAGGGAAAATGGGAGCAAATTCTTGGCCTAGGGAATGGTCAGAAATACCTGCCCGACAGAAACAAACAAGACAAATCAGAACAAAACACAACAAGACCACAGCCCCCCAAACCTTAGCCAAACCAACCCCATCCTAACGAAGACCAACGATGAGAAACATAGGTCAAGACTCACAAAAATATCATGAAGCTGTATCTTGGAAAGAGACTTGAGAAAGGTGTCCTTTCCCCCGTTCAGGCAGAGGTGAATATGAAGATTTAAATCAAACATCAAACGGTCAAAATACCCACAAAAAATGAGCAGGTCCAGACAAGGGTCTGAAAAAACCGAAATTGCCGACACACAGGGAAAAGATGCTGAACCTTTCTGGCAACCAGAGAAATGCACAACGAAAGGGTCACATTCTACCTGAGAAGTTGCCTAGAGTGAAAAGATAGTGATCCATGACATGCGCTAGGGTGCGGGACCATTGACTGGGTGGGATACGTGTCCTCGTCATCACTTTAAGAACATGAAGCAGTACAACTTTCTGAAGGGGAAGTCGACAATACAGATTAGATACATGAAACACGCAGCCACAAAGCAGTCCCCTGTTGGGGATTTGCACGGTAAAAATAGTCATCGAATTTCACAAAGATTCAGACTCAGATAAAGACACTTGGATATATTTTACATAGTATAGAAAGGGTGAACAATGCACGATTTTTTCATTTTTATCAGGGTCAAAGAAAAAAGATAGAAACGAAGAGAAGAGAAGAGAAAATGAAAAGCAACATAAGAGTGAAAGGTTACAGCAAACCAAGTATTTGAACAGGGTCAAATTACAAACATTATCAACTCACTAAATAATTAATTAATTTTCCATTCATTTACTTACTTACTGAATAACCTGTTTATGTACTTTTTATTCATTCATTCATTTGTTCGTTTGTTTACTTATTTATTTATTTATTTATTTATTATTTATTCATTCATTTCCCGAAAATGAAATCCAAAAATAAAAGCTGAAACCTGTAGCAAACCAAGTATCTGAACAGGGTCCAATTACAAATATTATCAGTTCACTAAATAAGTAATTAATTTGTTCCTTCATTTCCGTACTTACCTATTGACCAGTTTATTTACTTTTTATTCTTTCATTCATCCGTTTGTTTGTTTGTTTGCTTGTTTGTTTGTTTGTTTGTTTGTTTTATTTCCAGAAATGAAATCCAAACATAACAGCCAAAACCTGTAGCAAAGCAAGTATCTGAACAAGGTCGAATTATAAACATTATCAACTCACTAATTAATTAATTAATCAATTAATTAACTAAATCTATTTATTCCCTTCGTTACTCACTTATTGACTTGGTTGTTTCTTAACATTTTAGTTGTTTGTATGTTGATTTATTTCCTGATTACTTATTTTGTTTTTAGTTTGTTTGTGGTTTCTTTTGTTTGTATCCCAAAGTCATGTGATGATGGCTGGAGAAAGCTAGAGTCAGGTGTGAAAACCAAATTCCCAATTAACACCACCAGAGCAGAAAAGGTGACTTTACTCGGAACTCATGCACCCTGCCCTTTCATTATCCCCTGCTCAGGATTGCAGAACTTTGAGTTTCTGAAAAAGTGAGCTGCTGGGACTTTTTCTTTTCTTTCTTTCTTTGTCCCGTCGTGGGGATTCTCCATTTTTTCTAATGGGCATGGATTCATTTTGAGGCCTCAGGAAGGTGCAGTGTCTGTCAGTATACGAGGAACAGCCAGGCCGGATGTTTCCTAGCCCTGCAGAGTCACGAAGCATTATTCTGTGCTGCCATGAGGGCAGCAAGAGCTCAGCCAAGGCCAACCCTGGGTGTGAGCTGAACACTGTTGTTGGGAGCTCAGTGCTCTTGACATGTTCCTGACAGAAAGCAACTGGCACGGCTTGGGTTTTCGGATCAATTGACTGATACTCACTGCAGGAATTGATCTATTGGAGAAAACACAAGTCGCCTGGAGACTCACTATGCAGATCCAAGCAAGGCTGACCAACAGGCCTTTTTTTTAGCATTCAGGGCTATGTGATGAAGAGAGGAATCCACACGTTTTGATATTCTTGTGTTCCCGGTACAGGTTTTCCAAGCTGCCCTTTCAAATAAAATGTCTCTGAAGCAGTTTCTTTCCTTAAAAAAATATTTTTTTTGATGCATGGTTTTCCAAACATGCCTCAGTTTCCAGCCGTAGAACGCTTTGCAACGTGCCTGACTGATTAGCGGTGGCCACACTGAGGCTGTTTTCACTGGCTTTCCATGATCCAAAGTGTCCAGTGCATAAATACAGAGACACAGTCACGAAACTGGTCATCCCTCACGTCTCATCCCGGTGAGTGTTTTGCCATCGTTGCTTCGTCAATTTTCAAGCCAGAAATGGTAACAGGTCGCTTCCACGATTTCTCTTTGGAATGACTATGTGTCCTTTGATCTCGAAATTACCATCATCGAAAGTTGTTTTCATTTTGACAATCATTGATCAGTCCTTCCTCCAGAAATTTCTTCTTTGGACTCTATTGTCTGCCTTGAGATTTGAAATTCTCCCCGTCAATGTTGTTTCCGGTGCCTATCCTTTATTCGCATTGTTTTGATTCCAACATTGACCCGTATCGATACAGACCTGCGTCATTTTTCATGCTCTGTTATGATTTATACAGAAAAAGTATTCAGAGACTTGCTATTGCTCAGCATTTCAGTGGGTTTCTAAACACCGAGAATCACGGGTCTTTTGTTCGGGCCTGTCCCCTGAAGCCTATCTAGGGCCTCACACACCCTTCTATTTTGTTGCCTTCTGGACTTGTTAGAAATTTCAGCTCCTCTTCATTTCCATTCTCCTCCTCCTCCTCCTCTTCCTCCTCCTCCTCCTCCTCATCCTCATCCTCCTCCCAGTCCTCCTCCTCATCCTTCTCCTCCTGCACCTCATCCTGCTTCTCCTTCTCTTGTCTCTTTTTCTCTTCTTTCTTTTTTTCCTTCTCTTTCCCCCTTTTTTATTCTTGTTCTTGAAAAGAAACAATTGAACTTCAAAAAGTGAGAAATCGGAAGAATGGTAATATGGCGGTTAATTTTTGCTGATCGGAACACATTTGGTTGTCTGGTTCCGGCAAGTAGCAGTTAGCTTGCATGCCCGGTGTAGTTGTGAGCAGGGGAGCACCGGAGTTGTGGGAATCCGTGGTCCCGGGTTCGTGTGAGGTGCTTGCAACACGTCGCAGCCGTGCCAAGCAAACGGCCCAGCTGTGAGTGGTGCTGTGGACCGGTCACTCAGCGAAGAATGGCTCCACATGGAGTCGGAAAGTGGTGGCTTCAAATTGTGCCGCTGTGGCTTATGAGTTCTGAGTCCTGTGGTCAAATGTCACCTGGGTCGCCCGCGAAGTGTGAGATGAGCTCTTGGGGCTGTGGCGGAGTGTGCTGGGACCCCGTGCCCACCGACGGGGAGGAATCGGTCAGCGGCTTCTGCTCTCATATTGGTGATGGGGCCCCTGCAATGGGTGCCGGTTGGCCCAGGGTCCGGCCTGACTCCTGGGAATGGGGAGGCGTTTTGGCAGGAGCCGAGATTTCGGAGCGCGGGGACGACCGGGTAGGGCGACGGGACGTCAGTCACGAGCATCGCCGGTGCGGACGGCGTGTCC
This sequence comes from Cynopterus sphinx, assembly GCA_030015415.1. Taxonomy (NCBI): domain Eukaryota; kingdom Metazoa; phylum Chordata; class Mammalia; order Chiroptera; family Pteropodidae; genus Cynopterus; species Cynopterus sphinx. Next base: position 141,028 of record JAKZJJ010000075.1, on the reverse strand, counting down.
GGGCCATTGGTCTGCAAGGCAGGTGGGACGCAGACCAGTGCGAGGTCGGGGCGCGAGACAATCTGTGAGGGACGCACCGCGCAGGCTTGGGTTGGCTGTGGATTCGACGAGAAGCGCAAGGATGCGTAAAGCACAAAGCGCGCGGGGCGCCGGGCATGTGACGTGGCCGTCGGGGTCGTGTTATTGGATCCCGTGACGGAAAATGGCCTCCTGCTGCTTTATGGGCGTCACCATGGAGACCAGCTTGGTTGGACCCCTTTATTCCTTCAGGCGTTAGCTGACGCCGGGCTTCTGGGTGCCGATCTGGATCCCAGCGGACATTGGGAGACGCCTGGGGACACTCGGGCTCGGTCCGACGCCAGGGTGCGGCGGGCTCGTGAGGCTCAGAGGCCGCAGACGCCTTTAAACGTCCCGCGCCGCGAGGGACAGCCCGGCTGAGAGCGTCGGCCGGACCCGACTGAGAGTGTCGGCAGGGCCCAAGGGTCCCCATCATGAGGTCGAGATGCCCGGAATCAAGGAGTCGTTTCTTGCCGAGCCCCCGTGTGCCCGCACCAGTAACGGGAGCAGGTCAGAGTGAGGACTACACGGTCCCTGGCGTCCGCAGTCGGGGGCAGCCAGTTGAGGCGAGCCGGTGGTTCCGCTTGGCGCTGGCGGTCCCAGGGAGATCGGGCTGGGGAAGGTGCCCAGAGAGGGTCCCCGCTGGTTTGCCGGTACCGCGGGATCTTCTGGGAGAGGGTGTGTGAAGCCCCTCGGGAATGGGAGGAAGCGTTAGTCGGGGAAGGTGCGAGGGCAGCCCGGCCTGGGCCAGGCTTCTCTGCCCAAAAGTATGGAGAAGCTCGGGCCATGGCTCCGCCCCTGCTTCCCCTTGGCCCAGCTCCAGGCCTCTTTAGGCCACACCCTCCCGCCGCCCAGACATTCGGTCCGCTCTATGATATTTCTTTGTGGACAGGATCAGCTTGCGGTCCCTGAAGGGAAAATGGGAGCAATTTCTTGGCCTAGGAAGGGTCAGAAAGACCTGCCCGACAGAAACAAACAAGACAAATCACAACAAAACACAACAAGGCCACCGCCCCCCAAACCAAAGCCAAACCAACCCCATCCTAACGTAGACCAACGACTCACAAAAATATCATGAAGCTGTATCTTGGAAAGAGACATGAGAAAGGTGTCCTTTCCCCAGTTCAGGCAGAGGTGAATATGAAGATTTAAATCATACATCATACGGTCAAAATCCCCACAGGAAATGAGCAGGTCCAGACAAGTGTCCGAAGAAACTGAAATTGCTGACAGACAGGGAAAAGATGCTGAACCTTCCTGACAACCAGAGAAATGCACACCCAGAGGATCACGTTCTACCTGACAAGTTGCCCAGAGTGAAAAGATAGTGATTTCTGACATGCGCTAGGGTGCGGGACCATTGACTGGGTGGGATACGTGTCCTCATGCCTCACTTTCAGAACATGATGTGGCACAACTTTCTTAAGGACAAGTCGACAATACGGATTAGATATATGAAACATGCAGCCACGGAGAAGTCCCCTGTTGGAAATTTGCACGCGAAAAAGAGTCATCGAATTTCACCAAAATTCAGACTCAGATAAAGATACTTGGATATATTTTACATAGTATAGAAAGGGTGACCATTGCACGATTTTTTTTTTATCATGGCGAAAGAAAAATAATAGAAAACAAAGAAGAAAAGAGAAAATGAAATGCAAAATAAGAGCGAAAGCTTACAGCAAACCAAGTATCAGAACAGGGTCAAAGTACAAATATCATCAACTCACTAAAAAATTAATTAATTGGTTCATTCATTTCCTTACTTACCGATTGACCGATTTATTTACTTTTTATTCAATCATTCATCCGTTCATTCACATATTTATTTATTTATTTATTCATTTCCCGGAAATGAAATCCAAAAATGGGAGCCAAAACCTGTCATAAACCAAGTACCCGAACAGGTCAAATTAAAAATATTATCAACTTCCTAAATAATTAATTAATTGGTTCATACATTTCCTTACTTACTGACAGACCTGTTTATGGACTTTTTATTCATTCATTAATTCCTTTATTTATTTATTTATTTATTTATTTATTTATTTATTTCCAGAAAATGAAATCGAAAAATGAGGCCAAAACCTGTCACAAAGCAAGTATCTGAACAGTGTCAAATTACAAACATTATGTACTCACTAATTAATTAATTAATCAATTAATTAACTAAATAATGTATTTAAACCTTTCTTTCCTCCCTTATTGACTTGGTTGTTTCTTAACATTTTAGTTGTTTGTATGTTGATTTATTTCCTGATTACTTATTTTGTTTGTTTGTTTGTTTGTGATTTCTTTTTTTTTGTATCCCAAAGTCATGTGATGATGGTTGGACAAAGCTAGAGTCAGGTGTGAAAACCAAATTCCCGGTTAACACCACCAGAGCATTAAGGGTGACTTGACTCGTAGGGAACTCATGCACCCAGCCCTTTCGTTATCCCCTGCTCAGGATGGCAGAACTTTGAGTTTCTGGGAAAGTGAGCTGCTGGGTCTATTTTTTTTCTTTCTTTCTTTGTTCTTTTGTGGGGATTCTCCATGTTTTTTAATTGGCACGGATTCATTTTGAGGCCTCAGGAAGGTGCAGTGTCTGTCAGGAGACAAGGAACAGCCAAGCCGGATGTTCCCTAGCCCTGCAGAGTCACGAAGCATTCTTCTGTGCTGCCACGAGAGGGCAGCAAATGCTCAGCCAAGGCCAACCCTGGGTGGGAGCTGAACACTGCTTTTGGGAGCTCAGTGCTCTTGACATGTTCCTGACAGAAAGCAATTGGCACGGCTTGTGTTTTCGGATCAATTGATTGATACTCACTGCAGGAATTGATCTATTGGAGAAAACACAAGTCGCCTGGAGACTCGCTATGCAGATCCAAGCAAGGCTGACCGACGGGCCTTTCTCTTCGCATTCAAGGCTATGTGATGGAGAGAGGAATCCACACGTTTTGATATTCTTGTGTTTCCAGTACAGGTTTTCTAAGCTGCTCTTTCAAGTCAAATGTCTCTGAAGCAGTTTCTTTCTCTAAGAAATAAATTTTTTTTGATGCATGGTTTTCCAAAGTTTGCCTCAGTTTCCAGCCATAGGAAGCTTTGCAACGTGCCTGACTGATTGCGAGTGGCCACACTGAGGCTGTTTTCACTGGATTTCCACGATCCAAAGTGTACAGTGCATAAAAAGGGAGACACAGTCACGAAACTGGTCATCCCTCACGTCTCATCCGGTGAGTGTTTTGCCATCGTTGCTTCGTCAATTTTCAAGCCAGAAATGGTCACAGGTCGCTTCCACGATTTCTCTGTGGAATGACTATGTCTCCTTAGATCCCGAAATCACCATCACCGAAAGTGGTTTTCATTTTGACAATCATTGATCTGTCCTTCCTCCAGAAATTTCTTGTCTGGAGTCTATTGTCTGCCTTGAGATTTGAAATTCTCCCCGTGAAGGTAGTTTCCGGTGCCTCTCCTTTATTCGCATTGATTTGACTCCAACATTGACCCGTGTCGATACAAACCTCCGTCATTTTACATGCTCTTCTATGATTTATACAGAAAAAGTATTCACAGACTTGCTATTGATCAGGATTTCAGTGGGTTTCTAAACACCGAGAATCACGGGTCTTTTTTTCGGGACTGTCCACTGAAGCCTATCTAGGGCCTCACCCACCTTCTAATTTGTTGCCTTCTGGACTTATTAGAAATTTCAGCTCCTCTTTATTTCCATTCTCCTCCTCCTCCTCCTTCTGCTCCTCCTCCTCCTTCTCCTGCTCCTCCTTATTCCTCCTCCTCCTCCTGCTTTTCCTTCTCCTGCTTCTCCTGCTTCTACTTCTCTTCTTTCCTATTTCCTTCTCTTACCCTTTTCTTCTTCTTGTTCTTGAAAAGAAACAATTGAACTTCACAAAGTGAGAAATCGCAGGAATGGTAATATGGACAGTTCATTCCTGCTGGTCGGAATGCGTTTGGTTCTCTGGTTCTGGAAAGTAGCCGTTAGCTTACATGCTACATGTAGTTGTGAGCTTAAAAGCACAGCACTTGTCGGAATTTGTTGTCCCGGGTCCGTCTGAGGTGCTTCCAACACGTGGCAGCAGTGCCTGCCAACTGGCCTTGGTGTGAGGGGTGCTATGGACCGGTCACTCGGCCAAGAATGTCTCCAAAAAATGCTGTAAAGTGTTGGCTTACAATTGCACTGCTTTGGCTTACGAGTTCTTAGTCCTGTGGCCAAATGGCACCTGGGTCGATCATGAAGTGTGCGATTAGCTCTTAGGGATGTGGAAGAGTGTTCTGGACCCGGTGGCAGCCTACGGAAAGAATCGGTCAGCGGCCCCTGCTCTTATGGCAGTGATGGATCCCCTGCACCGGCTGCCGGTTGACTGAGGGTTTGGCCTGACTACTGGGAGATGGGAGGCGGTGTCGCAGGAGCCGAGTTGTCGGAGCGCGGGGGCGACCGGGCAGGGCGACGGGCAGACAGTGACGAGCAGCGCCCGTGCGGACGACGTGTCGGGGCCATGAGCCTGGAAGAGAGGTGGCACGTAGATGCGTGCGAGGCCGGGGCGCGAACATAGCTGTGAGGGACGCGTCGCGCGGGTTTGGCTTGGCTTTAGATTCGGCCCGAGGCACGAGGATGCGTGGAGCATGGAGCGAGCGGGGCGGGGGCCGTGTGACTTGGCCGTCGGGGTCGTGTGTTATTGGATCCCTTAAAAAAAAATGGCCTCCTGCTGATCGATGTACGTCATCATAAAGACCAGCTTGGTGGGACCCCTTTATTCGGTCAGACGTGAGCTGACGCCGGGCTTCTCACTGCGGATCTGGGTCCCAGCGGACAGTGGGAGACGCCTGGAGACACTCGGGCTCGGTTCGAAGCGAGGGTGCGGCGGGCTCATGAGGCTCAGAGGCCGCGGACGCCTTTAAACTTCCCTTGCCGCGGGGGACAGCCAGGCTGAGAGCGTCGACCTGCCCCGAAGGACCTCAGCATGAGCTCGAGAGGCCCAGGATCGAGGATTCGTTTCTTGCCGAGCCCCCGTGTGCCCGCACCAGTAACGGGAGCATGTCAGAGTGAGGACCACACGGTCCCTTGCGTCCGGTGTCGGGGGCAGGCAGTTGAGGCTAGCCGGTGGGTGTCGCTTGGCGCTGGCCATCCCAGGGAGATCGGGGTGGTGAAGGTGCCCAGAGAATGTCCCCGCTGGTTTCCAGGCCCGCGGGTTCTCAGGGAAGAGGGCGTGTGAAGCCACTCGGGAAAGGGAGGAAGCGTTAGTCGGGGAAGGGGTGAGCGCACCCGGCCTGGGCCAGGCTTCTCTGCCCAAAAGTAGGAAGTAGCTCGGGCCATGGCCCCGACCCTGCTTCCCCTGGTCCCAGCTCCAGGCCTCTTTATGCCACACCCTCCCGCCGCCCAGATATTCGGTCCGCTCTATGATATTTCTTTGTGGATTGGATTAGCTTGCGGACCCTGAAGGTAAAATTGGAGCAATTTCTTGGCCTAGGAAACAGTCAGAAAGACTTAGGCAGCAGAAACAAACAAGACAAATCACAGCAAAACACAACAAGACCATCGTCCCCCAAACCAAAGCCATACCAACCCCATCCTACCGTACACCAACAATGAGAAACATAGGTCAAGACACACAAAAATATTATGAAGCTGTATCTTGGAAACAGGCATGAGAAAGGTGTCCTTTCCCCAGTTCAGGCAGAGGTGAACATCAAGATTTAAATCAAAAATCAAATGGTCAAAATCACCACAGAAAATGAGCAGGTCCATACAAGGGTCCAAAGAAACCGAAATTGCCGAAAGACAGGGAAAAGATGCTGAACCTTACTGACAAACAGAGAAATGCACACCGAAAGGGTCACGTTCTACCTGACAAGTTGCCCAGAGTGAAAAGATAGTGATCCATGACATGCGCTAGGGTGCGGGACCATTGACTGGGTGGGACACGTGTTCTCGTGTATCACTTTAAGATCATGAAGCGATACAACTTTCTGAAAGGACAAGTCGACAATACGGATTAGAGACATGAAACACGCAGCCACGGAGCAGTCCACTGTTGGGGATTTGCACGGTAAAAATAGTCATCAAATTTCACCAAAATTCAGACTCAGTTAAAGATACTTGGATATATTTTAAATAGTATAGAAAGGGTGACCATTGCACAATTTTTTCTTTTTTATCATGGCCAAAGAAAAAAGATAGAAAGAAAAAGAAGAGAAGAGAAAATGAAATAAAAAAAAGGAGCCAAAGCTTACAGCAAAAAAACTATCTGAACAGGGTCAAATTACAAATAATCTCAACTCACTAAAAAATTAATTAATTGGTTCATTCATTTCCTTACTTACTTATTGACCTGTTTATTAACTTTTAATTCATTCATTCATCCATTTATCCATTTATTTATTTATTTATCTATGCATTTCTAGGAAATGAAATTCAAAAATGACAGCCAAAACCTGTAGCAAAGCAAGTATTCGAACAGGGTCCAATTACAAATATTATCAACTAACTAAATAATTAATTTTTTTTCATTCATTTTTTCGTTTACTGTTTGACCTCTTTATTAACTTTTAATTCATTCATTCATCCATTCGTTCATGTATTTTATTTATTTATTTATTTATTTCAGGAAATGAAATCCAAAAAGAAGGGCGAAAAGCTGTAGCAAATCAAGTATGTGAACAGGGTCAAATTACAAACTTTATCAACTCACTAATTCATTAAGTAAAGAACTAATTAAATAATAATCTCTTCTTTCCATTCCTTACTCACTTATTGACTTGGTTGTTTCTTCATTTTTTACTTGTTTTTTTGTTGATTTATTTCCTGATTACTTATTTTGTTTGCTACTTTTTTTTGGTTTCTTTTGATTGTATCCCAAAGTCATGTGATGATGGTTGGAGAAAGCTAGAGTCAGGTGTGAAAACCAAATTCCCTGTTAACACCACCAGAGCAGAAAGGGTGACTTAACTCGGAGGGAACTCATGCACCCAGCCCTTTCGTTATCCCCTGCTCAAGATGGCAGAACTTTGAGTTTATGGGAAAGTGAGCTGCTGGGTCTTTTGTTTTTCTTTCTCTGTCCCTTCTTTGGGGATTCTCCATGTTTTCTAATGGGCGTGGATTCATTTTGAGGCCTCAAGAAGGTGCAGTGTCTGTCAGTATACAAGGAACAGCCAGGCCTGATGTTACCTAGCCCTGCAGAGTCACGAAGCATTCTTCTGTGCTGCCACGAGAGGGCAGCAAAAGCTCAGCCAAGGCCAACCCTGGGTGGGAGCTGAACACTGCTTTTGGGAGCTCAGTGCTCTTGACATGTTCCTCACAGAAACCAATTCGGCGTGGCTTGGGTTTTCCGATGAATTGACTGATACTCACTGCAGGAATTGATCTATTGGAGAAAACACAAGTCGCCTGGAGACTCGCTATGCAGATCCAAGCAAGGCTGTCCGACGGGCCTTTGTCTTCGCATTCAGGGCTATGTGATGGAGAGAAGAATCCACACGTTTTGATATTCTTGTGTCCCCGGTACAGGTTTTCTAAGCTGCCATTTCAATTCAAATGTCTCTGTAGCAGTTTCTTTCCTTAAAAAATCAAATTATTTTTTGATGCATGTTTTTCCAAAGATTGCATCGGTTTCCAGCTGTGGGACGCCTTGCAACGTGCCTGACTGATTGCCCGTGGCCACACTGAGTCTGTTTTCACTGACTTTCCACAATCCAAAGTGTCCAGTGCATAAAAAGTGAGACACAGTCACGAAATTGGTCATCCCTCACGTCTCATCCCGGTGAGTGTTTTGACATCGTTGCTTCATCAATTTTCAAGTCAGAAATGGTAACAGTTCGCCTATACGATTCTTCTGTGGAATGAATATGTCTCCTTTGATGCCGAAATCGCCATCATCAAAAGTGGTTTTCATTTTGACAATCATTGATCTGTCCTTTCTCCAGAAATTTCTTCTCTGGACTCTATTGTCTGCCATGAGATTTGAAATTCTCCCCGTCAAAGTAGTTTCCATTGCCTATATTTTACTCGCGTTGTTTTGATTCCAACATTGACCCGTATCGATACAGACATGCGTCATTTTACATGCTCTGTTATCATTTTTACAGAAAAAGTATTCACAGACTTGCTATTGCTCAGCATGTCAGTGGGTTTCTAAACACCGAGAATCACGGGTCTTTTTTTTGGGCCTGTCCACTGAAGCCTATCTAGGGCCTCACCCACCTTCTAATTTGTTGCCTTCTGGACTTGTTAGAAAATTCAGCTTCTCTTCATTTCCATTCTCCTTCTCCTCCTCCTCCTCCTCCTCCTCCTCCTCCTCCTCCTCCTCCTCCTCCTCCTCCTCCTCTCCTCCTACTCCTTTTCCTCCTCCTCCTCCTTCTCCTCCTTTTCCTTCTCCTCCTCCTTCTCCTCCTCCTGCTCTTCCTTTTTCCTCCTTTCCTCTTCCTATTTCTCCTTCTCTTGCTCCTTCTGCTTCTTATTCTCTTCCTGCTTTCTTCCTTCTCTTTCCCTTTTTTTTTCTTCTTGTTCTTGAAAAGAAACAATTGAACTTCACAAAGTGAGATATCGCAAGAATGGTAATATGGACGGTTCATTCCTGCTGATCGGAACACGTTTGGTTCTCTGGTTCTGGCAAGTAGCCATTAGCTTGCACGCAACATGTAGTTGTGAGCAGACAAGCACAGCACTTCTCAAAATTTGTGATCCCGGGTCCGTGCGAGGTGCTTGCAACACTTGGCAGCCATGCCTGCCAACCTTCCCAGGTGTGAGGGGTGCTGTGGACCAGGCACTCGGCCAATAATGTCTGCAGAAAAAGTCTTAAAGTGTTGGCTTACAATTGCACCGCGTTGCCTTAGGAGTTCTGAGTTCTGTGGCCAACTGGCACCTGGGTCGCTCGTGAAGTGTGCGATTAGCTCTTTGGGATGTGGCAGAGTTTGCTGGGCCCGGTTGCAGCCTACGGGGATGAATCAGACAGCGGCCCCTGCTCTCATGGCAGTGATGGATCCCCTGCATCGGCTGCCAGTTGACAAAGGGTCCGGCCTGACTACTCGGAGCGGGGAGGCGGTGTCGCAAGAGCCGAGATGTCGGAGCGCGGGAGAGACCGGGCAGGGCGACGGGGCGTCAGTGACGAGCAGCACCCGTGCGGACGGTGTGTCGTGGCCGTGGGCCTGCAAGAGATGTTGCACGTAGACGCCTGCGAGGCCGGGGCGCTAGCCAAGCTGTGAGGGACGCGCCGAGCGGGTTTGGCTTGGCTGTGGATTCGGCGATAGCCCGGAGGATGCGTGGAGCACGGGGCGAGCAGGGAGGGGTGCGTGTAACGTGGCCGTCGGGGTCGTGTGTGATTGGATCCCTTGAAATAAATGGCCTCCTGCTGATCTATGTACGTCACCATGGAGACCAGCTTTGTGGGACCCCTTTATTCGGTCAGCAGTGAGCTGACGCCGGGCTTCTCGCTGCGGATCTGGGTCCCAGCGGACAGTGGGAGACGCCTGGAGACACTCGGGCTCGGTTCGAAGCGAGGGTGCGGTGGGCTCGTGAGGCTCAGAGGCCGCGGACGCCTTTAAAAGTCCCGCGCCATGAGGGACTACCCGGCTGAGAGCGTCGGCCGGGACGGAGGGTCCCCAGCGTGAGCTCGAGAGGCCCGGGATCGAGGAGTCATTTCTTGCCGAGCCCCTGTGTGCCCGCCCCAGGAATGGGAGCAGGTCAGCGTGAGGACCACACGGCCCTTGGCGTCCGCTGTCGGGGGCAGCCAGTTGAGGCCTGTCGGTGGGTTCCGCTTGGAGCTGGCCGTCCCGGGAGGATCGGGCTGGGGAAGGTGCGCAGACAGGGTCCCCGCTGGATTGCCGGCCCCGCAGGTTCTCCGGGAAGAGGGCGTGTGAAGCCCTTCGGGAAAGGGAGGAGCTTTAGTCGGGGAAGGGGCGAGGGCAGCATGGCCTGGACCAGGCTTCTCTGCTCCAAAGTAGGACGTAGTTCGGGCCATGGCCCCCCCCCTGCTTCTCCTTGGCATAGCTCCAGGCCTCTTTAGGCTCCACCCTCCTGCCGCCCAGACATTCTGTCCGCTGTATGATATTTCTTTTTGGACAGGATCCGCTTGCGGACCCTGAAGGGAAAACGGTAGCAATTTCTTGGACTAGGGAACTGTCAGAAAGACCTGTCCGACAGAAACAAACAAGACAAATCACAACAAATCACAACAAGACCACCACCCCCCAAACCAAAGCCAAACCAACCCCATCGTACCGTACACCAACGATGAGAAACATAGGTCAAGACTCACAAAAATATCATGAAGCTGTATCTTGGAAAGATACATGAGAAAGGTGTCCTTTCCCCAGTTCAGGCAGAGGTGAATATCAAGATTTAAATCAAAATCAAACCATCAAAATCCCCACAGAAAATGAGCAGGTCTAGACAAGGGTCCGAAAAAGCCAAAATTGCCGACAGACAGGGAAAGTTGCTGAACCGTAGTGACAACCAGAGAATTCCGCACCGAAAGGGTCACATTCTACCTGACAAGTTGCCCAGAGTGAAAAGATAGTGATCCATGACATGCGCTAGGGTGTGGGACCATAGACTGGGTGGGATACCTGTCCTCGTGCATCACTTTAAGAACATGAAGCGGTACAACTTTATGAAGGGGAAGTTGACAATACGGATTAGATACATGAAATATGCAGCCACAGAACAGTCCCCTATTGGGAATTTGCACGGTAAAAATATTCATCGAATTTCACCAAGATTCAGATTCAGATAAAGATACCTGGATATATTTTACATAGTATAGAAGGGTGACCACTGCAAGATTTTTTTTTTGTCATAGCCAAAGAAAAAAAAAATAGAAAGAAAAAGAAGAAAAGAAAAAATGAAATGCAAAATAAGAGCGAAAGCTTACAGCAAACCAAGTATCGGAACAGGGTCAAAGTACAAACATTATCAACTCACTAAATAAATAATTAATTGGTTTATACATTTCTTTACTTACTGATTGACCTGTTTATGTACCTTTTATTCATTCATTCATTCGTTTATTTATTTATTTATTTATTTATTTATTTATTTATTTATGTATTTATTTATTCATTTCTAGGAAATAAAATCCAAAAATGAGAGCCAAAACCTGTAGAAAATGGAGTATCCGAACTGGGTCAAATTACATATATCATAAACTTACATTCTTCGGATTCAGGGCTATGTGATGGTGAGAGGATTCCACATGTTTTGGTATTTTTATGTCCCCAGTACAGGTTTTCTAAGCTGCCCTTTCAAATCAAATGTCTCTGAAGCAGTTTCTTTCCTTATAAAAGAATTTTTTTGATGCATGTTTTTCCAAAGATTGCCTAGGTTTCCAGCCGTGGAAAGCTTTGCAACGTGCCTGACTGATTATCAGTGGCCACACTGAGGCTGTTTTCACATCCTTTCCACGATCCAAAGTTTCCAGTGCATAAAAAGTGAGACCCAGTCACGAAACTGGTCATCCCTCACGTCTCATCTCGGTGAGTGTTTTGCCATCGTTGCTTCATCAATTTTCAAGTCAGAAATGGTAACAGGTCACTTCCACGAATCCTCTGTGGAATGACTATGTCTCCTTTGATCTCGAAATCGCCATCATCGAAAGTGGTTTTCATTTTGACAATCATTGATCTGTCCTTCCTCCAGAAATTTCTTCTCTGGACTCTATTGTCTGCCTTGAGATTTGAAATTCTCCCCGTCAATGTAGTTTCCGGTGCCTATCCTTTATTCACATTGATTTGACTCCAACATTGACCCGTATCGATGCAGACCTGCGTCATTTTACATGCTTTGTTATGATTTATACAGAAAAAGTATTCAGAGACTTGCTATTGCTCAGCATGTCAGTGGGTTTCTAAACACCGAGAATCATGGGTCTTTTTTTCGGCCTGTCCCCTGAAGCCTGTCTAGGGCCTCAATGACCCTTCTCATTTGTTGCCTTCTGGACTTGTTAGAAATTTCAGCTCCTCTTCGTTTCCATTCTCCTCCTTCTCCTCCTCCACCTCCTCCTTCTCCTCCTCCTCCTCCTCTCCTCCTCCTCCTCCTCTTTCTTCTCCATCTCCTCCTCCTCCTGCTTCTCCTTCTCTTCTTTCTTTTTTTCTTCTCTTTCCTCTTTTTTTTTTCTTGTTCTTGAAAAGAAACAATTGAAATTCACAAAGTGAGAGATCGCAAGAATGGTAATATGGACTGTTCATTCTTGCTGATCGGAACACGTTTGGTTCTCTGGTTCCAGCAAGTAGCAGTTAGCTTGCATGCTCCGTGTAGTTGGAGCAAAGGAGCACAGGACTTGTCGGAATCAGTGGTCCTGGGTCCGTGTGAGGTGCTTGCAACACGTGTCAGCCGTGCCTGCCAACCGGCCCAGGTGTGAGGGGTGCTGTGAACCGGTAACTCGGCCAAGAATGGCTCCACATGGATTCGGAAAGTGCTGGCTTCCAATTGTGCCTCTGTAGCTTATGAGTTCTGAGTCCTGTGGCCAAATGGCACCTGGGTCGCTCGCGAAGTGTGCGATGAGCTTTTGGGGCTGTGGCGGAGTGTGCAGGGACCCCGTGCCAGCCTACGGAAAGGAATCAGTCAGCGACCCCTGCTCTCATGGTGGTGATGGAGCCCCTGCACCGGGTGCCGGTTGGCCCAGGGTCCGGCCTGACTCCTAGGAGCGGGGAGGCGTTGTCGCAGGAGCCGAGATTTCAGAGCGCGAGTGTGCCCGGGCAGGGCGACGGGACGTCAGTGGCGAGCAGCGCCGGTGCGGACGGGGTGACGGGACCATTGGTCTGCAATGGAGGTGGCACGTAGACGCGTGTGAGGCCGGGGCGCGAGCAAAGCTATGAGGGACCAGCCGCGAGGGCTTGGCTTGGCTGTGGATTCAGCGAGAGGCGCGAGGATGCATGGAGCACGGAGCGCGCAGTGCGCGGGGCGTGTGATGCGGTCGTCCGGGTCGTGTGTGATTGGATCCCGTGACGGAAAATGGCCTCCTACTGCTCTTTGCGCGTCACCATGGAGACCACCTTGGTGGGACCCCTTTATTCGGTCAGCCGTGAGCTAACGCCGGGTTTCTCGCTGCGGATCTGGGTCCCAGTGGACAGTGCGAGACGCCTGGAGACACTCGGCTCGGTCCGAACCCAGGGTGCGGCAGGCTCGTGAGGCTCAGAGGCTGCGGACACCTTTAAACGTTCCGCGCCACGAGGGACAACCCGGCTGAGAGAGTCGGCCGGGCCCGAGGGTCCACAGCGTGAGGTCGAGAGGCCCGGGATCGAGGAGTCGTTTCTTTCCGAGTTCCCGTGTGCCCACCCCAGGAATGGGAGCAAGTCAGCCTGAGGACCACAGGGTCCCTGGCGTCCGGTGTCGGGGGCAGCCAGTTGAGGCGAGCCAGTGGATTCCGCTTGGCGCTGGCCGTCCCGGCGACATTGGGCTGTAGAAGTTTGCCAGAGAGGGTCTCCGCTGGTTTCCAGGCCCGCGTGTTCTCCTGGTAGAGGGCGTGTGAAGCCCTTCGGGAAAGGAAAAAGCGTTAGTCGGGGAAGGGGCCAGGGAAGCCCTGCCTGGGCCAGGCTTCTCTGCCTAAATTTCGGAAGTACCTCAGGCCATGGCCCCGCCAATGCTTCCCCTTGGCCCAGCTTCAGGCCTCTTTAGGCCACACCCTCCGCCCCCCCAGACATTCGGTCTGCTCTATGATATTTCTTTGTAAACAGGATCAGCTTGCGGACCCTGAAGGGAAAATGGGAGCAATTTCTTGGCCTATGGAATGGTCAGAAAGACCTGCCCGACAGAAACAAACAAGACAAATCACAACAAAACACAACAAGACTAACGCCCCGCAAACCAAACCCAATCCAACCCCATCCTACCGTACACCAACGATGAGAAACATAGGTCTAGATTCACAAAAATATCGTGAACCCGTATCTTGGAAACAGACATGAGAAAGTTGTACTTTCCCCAGTTCAGGCAGAGGTGAACATCAAGATTTAAATCAAAATCAAATGGTCAAAATTTCCACGAAAATGAGCAGATCCAGGCAAAGGTCCAAAGAAACCGAAATTGCCGACAGACAGGGAAAAGATGCTGAAACTACTGACAACCAGAGAAATGCACACCGAAAGGGTCACGTTCTACCTGACAAGTTGCCCAGAGTGAAAAGATAGTGAACCATGACATGCGCTAGGGTGAGGGACCATTGCCTGGGTGGGATACGTGTCCTCGTGCATCACTTTAAGAACATGAAGCGGTACAACTTTCTGAAGGGCAAGTCGACAATACGGATTAGATACATGAAACACGCATCCACGGAGCAGTCCCCTTTTTGGGATTTACACGGGAAAAAGAGTCATCGAATTTTACCAAGGTTCAGACTCAGATAAAGATACTTGGATATATTTTATATAATACAGAAAGGGTGAACATTGCACGATTTTTTTTTTATCATTGCCAAAAAAAATTAGATAGAAAGAAAAAAAAGAGAAGAGAAAATGAAATGCAAAATAAGAGGGAAAGCTTACAGCAAACCAAGTATCTGAAGAAGGTCAATGTACAAACATTATCAACTCACTAAATAATTAATTAATTGGTTCATTCATTTCCTTACATACCGATTGACAGTTTATTTACTTTTTATTCATTCATTCATTCGTTCGTTCACTTATTTATTTATTTATTTATTCATTTCCCGGAAATGAAATCCACAAATGATAGCCAAAACCTGTAGCAAACCAAGTATCCGAATAGGGTCAAATTAAAACTAATATCAACTCACTAAATAATTAATTAATTGGTTCACTCATTTTCCTACTTACTGATAGAACTGTTTATGTACTTTTTATTCATTCATTTATCCCGTCCTTTCTTTCTTTCTTTCTTTCTTTCTTTCTTTCTTTCTTTCTTTCTTTCTTTCTTTCTTTCTTTCTTTCTTTCTTTCTTTCTTTCTTTCTTTCTTTCTTTCTTTCTTTCTTCATTTCCCGGAAATGAAATCCAAACATAAGAGCCATACCTGTAGCAAAGCAAGTATCTGAACAGGGTCAAATTACAAACATTATCATCTCACTAATTAATTAGCTAATCAATTGATTAATTAAATAATCTATTCATTCCCTTCCTTACTCACTTATTGACTTGGTTGTTTCTTAACATTTTAGTTGTTTGTATGTTGATTTATTTTCTGATTACTTATTTTGTTTTTAGTTTGTTTGTGATTTCTTTTGTTTGTATTTCAAAGTCATGTGATGATGGTTGGATAAAGGTAGAGTCAGGTGTGAAAACCAAATTCCCGGTTAACAGCACCAGAGCAGAAAGGGTGACTTGACTCGGAGGGAACTCATGCACCCTGCCCTTTCGTTATCCCCTGCTCAGGATGGCAGAACTTTGAGTTTCTGGGAAAGTGAGCTGCTGGGTCTTTTGTTTTTCTTTCTCTGTCCCTTCTTTGGGGATTCTCCATGTTTTCTAATGGGCGTGGATTCATTTTGAGGCCTCAAGAAGGTGCAGTGTCTGTCAGTATACAAGGACAGACAGGCCAGATGTTCCCTAGCCCTGCAGAGCCATGTGGAGCCATTCTTGGCCGAGTGACCGGTCCACAGCACCCCTCACACCTGCAGAGTCATGAAGCATTCTTCTGTGCTGCCACGAGAGGGCAGCAAAAGCTCAGCCAAGGCCAACCCTGGG
The DNA here is from genome assembly GCA_030015415.1 of Cynopterus sphinx. Classification (NCBI taxonomy): domain Eukaryota; kingdom Metazoa; phylum Chordata; class Mammalia; order Chiroptera; family Pteropodidae; genus Cynopterus; species Cynopterus sphinx. Next base: position 125,349 of record JAKZJJ010000075.1, on the reverse strand, counting down.
TGGGAGCTGAACACTGCTGTTGGGAGTTCAGTGCTCTTGACATGTTCCTGACAGAAAGTAATTGGCACGGCCTGGGTTTTCGGATCAATTGACTGATAAACACTGCAGGAATTGATCTATTGGCGAAAACACAAGTCGCCTGGAGACTCGCTATGGAGATCCAAGCAAGGCTGACCGACGGGCCTTTGTCTTCGCATTCCGGGCTATGTGATGGAGAAAGGAATCCACACGTTTTGATATTCTTGTGTCCCCGGTACAGGTTTTCTAAGCTGCCCTTTCAAGTCAAATGTCTCTGAAGCACTTTCTTTCCTTAAAAAATATTTTTTTGATATATGGTTTTCCAAAGATTGCCTCAGTTTCCAGCCGTGGGTCACTTTACAACGTGCCTGACTGATTACCAGTGGCCACACTGAGGCTGTTTTCACTGGCTTTCCACGATACAAAGTTTCCAGTGTATAAAAAGTGAGACACAGTCACGAAACTGGTCATCCCTCATTTCTCATCCCAGTGAGTGTTTTGCCATCGTTGCTTCGTCAATTTTCAAGCCTGAAATGGTAACAGGTCGCTTCCACGATTCCTCTGTGGAATGACTATGTCTCCTTTGATCCCGAAATCGCCATCATTGAATGTGGTTTTTATTTTTACACTCATTGATCTGTCCTTCCTCCAGAAATTTCTTCTCTGGACTCTATTGTCTGCCTTGAGATTTGAAATTCTCTCCGTCATGGTAGTTTCAGGTGCCTAAACTTTATTCGCATTGTTTTGATTTTAACATTGACGCGTATCGATACAGACCTGCGTCATTTTTCATGCTCTGTTATGATTTATACAGAAAAGCTATTCACAGACTTGTATTGCTCAGCATTTCAGTGGGTGTCTAAACATCGAAAATCACGGGTCTTTTGTTCGCGCCTGACCCCTGAAGCCTATCGAGGGCCTCACCCACACTTTTAATTTGTTGCCTTCTGGACTTGTTATAAATTTTAGCTCCTCTTCATTTCCATTCTCCTGCTCCTTCTTCTCCACCTCCTCCTCTTTCTCCTCCTGCTCCTCCTGCTCCTCCTTTTTTCTCCTCCTCCTCCTCCTGCTTCTCCTTCTCCTGATTCTCCCGCTTCTCCTCTTCTTTCTTTTTTTTTTCCTTCTCTTTCCTTCTTTTCTCTTCTTGTTTTTGAAAAGAAACAATTGAACTTCACAAAGTGAGAAATTGCAAGATTGTTAATATGGACGGTTCATTCTTGCTGATTGGAACACGTTTGGTTCTCTGTTTCTCGCAAGTAGCAGTTAGCTTGTATGCTACATGTAGTTGTGAGCAGACAAGCACAGGACTTGTCGGAATTCGTTGTCCCGGGTCCGTGTGAGGTGCTTGCAACACTTGACAGCCGTGCCCGCCAACCGGCCCAGGTGTGAGGGGTGCTTTGGACTGGTTACTCGGCCAAGAATGGATCCCCATGGAGTCGTACAGTGCTGGCTTCCAATTGTGCCTCTGTGGCTTATGAGTTCTGAGTCCTGTGGCCTAATGGCACCTGGGTCGCTCGCGAAGTGTGTGATGAGCTCTTGAGTCTGTGGCGGAGTTTGCTGGGACCTCGTGCCAGCATACGGGGAGGAATCGGTCAGCGGCCCATGCTCTCATGGCGGTGATGGAGCCCCTTCACCGGGTGCCATTTGGCCCAGGGTCCGGCCTGACTCCTGGGAGCGGGGAGGCGGTGTCGCAAGAGCCGAGATGTCGGAGCGCAGGGTCGACCGGGCAGGGCAACGGGGAGTCAGTGGCGAGCAGTGCCGGTGCGGACGGCGTGTCGGGGCCGTGGGCCTGCAAGGGAGGTGGCACGTAGACGCGTGCGAGACCAGGGCGTTATCCAAGCTGTGAGCAGTGCACCGCGCGGGCTTGGCTTGGCTCTGGATTCGGCGAGAGGCGCGAGGATGCGTGGAGCACGGAGCGCGCCGGGCGGGGGGCGTTATACGTGGCCTTTGGAGTCGTGTGTGATTGGATCCCGTGACGGAAAATGGCCTCCTACTGCTCTATGCGCGTCACCATGGAGACCAGCTTGGTGGGACCCCTTTATTTGGTCAGCAGTGTGCTGACGCTGGGCTTCTCACTGCGCATCTGCATTGCAGCGGACAGTGGGAGAACCCTGGAGACATTTGGGCTCGGTCCGAAGCCAGGGTGCGGCGGGTTCGTGAGGCTCAGAGGCCGCGGACACCTTGAAACTTTCCGCTCCGCGTGGGACAGCCCGGCTACGAGCGTTGGCCGGGCCGAGGTTCCCCAGTGTGAGGTCGTGAGGCCCAGGATCGAGGAGTCTTATTGACCGAGCCACCGTGTGCCCGCCCAGGAACGGGAACAGATCAGCGTGAGGACCACACGGTTCCTGGCGTCCAGTGTTGGGAGCAGCCATTTGAGGCGAGCCCTGGGTTCAGTTTGGCTCTGGCCGTCCCAAAGTGATCTTGCAGGGCAAGGTGCAAAGAGAGGGTCCCCACTACTTTGCCGTGTCTCCGGAGTCCCCGGGGAGAGGGTGTGTCAAGCCCCTTGGGAAAGTGGGAACCAGTAGTCTGGGACAGGATCAGGGCAATCAGGCGTGTGAATGACTTTTATGACTGGAAGCATCTGTGGCCATGGCCCCACCCCTTCTTCTTCTTGTCCCACTCCACGCCTCTTTAGGCCACACCCTTCTTCTGCCTATGCATTTGGTCGGCTGTGTGATATTTCTTTTTGGACATGATCAACCTCCAGACCATGAAGGGAAAATGTTAGCTATTTTGGGGCCTAGGTTATCGTTACAATTCGTGGCACAGGAAAATGAAATGAGAACAAATTTTAATGAAATAAATGTATTGCCACCCAAACGAATCCAAAGCAAACCCAAAAGATTAGAAACATATGTATAAAATCATGAAAATACTATTAAGATGTATATTGGTAACTACATGAGCAAGGTCTCCTGTAACCAAATTTGGCAGAGCTCATCATCAAAACTCGAAAATGAAATATTTAAGATTTCAGTAGTACTTTTAGATTTCGATTGGATGGTAGAAAGAAACAATTTACTAACTAACAGGAAGATGTTGGACCTTACTGAAAATCAAGGAAATCAAAGTCAGACATTCCCTACCACTTCCTACCCTCTATGTTGCTCAGAGTAAAAACAAACTGAGATCTGACACCTACTATTGTGTAGAGTTGCATACTGGATGGGGAATGTGTCTTCATACTTTGTTTTAAAAACGTGAAGTGGTACACCTTTGAAAGGACAGGTGGACAATATTTATTGGATATAGAAATTATAGAGCCCTTATGGAGTGCCCTGTGACGTATTTGCCCAGTAGAAATATTTATCTAATTTCACTGGGATAGAGAGATATACAGATATATAGATATATTACATAGTAACAAAGGTGTTCATTAAAATATTTTTTATTAAAGCTGAACAAATAACAAAAAAAAAGAAGTAGAAAGAGATAACAAAGAAGAAAATGAAATAAAACATGAGAGCCAAAACTTGAAGCTTCCCACCTATCTAAACTTGGACATATTACTAGCATTTTATTTGTTTGTTTGTTTACGAAAAGAAACTTCGTGCAAGTTCAAGTAAGCTTGCTTCAAGCATGAAAACCAATTTCAAGGTTAGCACCCCAAAATGAGATTGTTGACTTTAGTCAGAAGTATCCCATGCACCCTGCCCTTTCTACATCCCTTGCTCAGGTTCTCACAATCCAGACTCTCTGGTAAAGTCAGCTAATGGATATACTTTTCTTTCCTTGTACCTTTCTGGGGATTGTCAATTTTCAATTATGGGCACAGATTAATTTTTAAGTTTCAGGGTGATATAATATCTACAAATATTTAAGGAATACACATGAATTTGAGGTCTTACTCCACATTCATGAATTATTCTTCTGTGCTTGCCCTGGAATGGAGCAGATGCACACCAAACACAAATAGTCTTTGGTTTGAAGTTCAGATCTCAGTTACTTTGACATGTTACTTGCACAAACAAGTTAGTCATTACTTGTGTGTATACGCCACATTTTGTCTACCCATCCATCCATGATGGACAGTTGTATCGTGTCCATCTCTTGGTTGTTGTGAACATGCTGTTATGTACACTACAGTGCAAATAATTGTTTCAGTCCTTGCTTTCTCTTCTTTTTGGTGTATGGCTAAATGTGGGATTGCTGAGGTTTGGGGTAATTCTAAGTTTAAATTTAAAGGTTTTTTTTTTTTACTTTTTTTGTAATAACACTTAGATGTTATTTTCCCTTTTTATATTTATTTTTTACATTTTATATTTTCAAAGATACGCTTGGCATAAAATATCTCAGGTGAACAACAATGTAATTAGACATTTATAAAACTAACACTAGATTTACCACACGATAAATTTAGTACCCATTTGCTACATATGGTGTAAAGCTACCAGTTTGTGCTTTAACCCTGTCCCTTTTTCCCCCATCCCCAAACCCCCTCACATCTCATAACCGTCAAAATGTTTTCTGTATATATGAGTTTGTTTCTGTTTTGTCCTTTAGATGTCACATGTAAGCGAAATCATATGGCATTTGTCTTTCTCTGACTTACTCCACTCAGCACGATATGCTTCAGGTCCACCCATGTTGTTGCAGGTGCCAAGATTTCACTCCATTTTCTAGCTGAGTAACATTCCATTGTATATATGTGCCTCCTCTTCGTTCCTTCATGATTGACCCTTTATTTCTTCATCCTGGCTGCCTCCATATCTTGAGCACTGGAAATAATGCTGCAATGACTATGTGGATGCACACATCCCTTCAAAGTAGTGGTTTGGGTTTCTTTGGGTAAATACCCAGTAGTGAGGTTATGGTTCCTTTTTTGTTTCCTGTTACAGTCTTGGTTTTAAATCCATTTTGTCAAGTAGAAATGCCACTCACCCAGTTCTTTTTTTTTTTCTTTTCATGTACATGAAATCTACTTTTCCATCCCTGTATTTTCAGTCTGTGTGTTTCTATTGATGTAAAGTGAGTCTTTTCTAAGGGTGTGTGAGGGCAGCACATGTAAAGGTCTTGTTTTCTTATCTATTCAGCCACCTTATGTCTTTTGATTGCAGCATTTAACCCATGTACCTGTCAAGTAATTCGTAACAGATAAGCATAAATTGCCATTTTATAATTTATATATTTTCTTTTTTCTTTTCTTCTTAAAAAAGTTGCTCTTGGTTTGGAGTTGATGAACGCCTTTTGCTTTTTCTTGCCTGGAAAGCTCTTCTCTGCCCCTCGATTCTAAATGATAGCTTTGCTGGACAGAATAATCTTGATGTATGTACTCTTATTTCATCATGTTGAATATTTCTTGCCAATGTCTTCTGGCCTACCAAGTTTCTTTTGGAAAAGTAGCCTACTATGGGAGCTCTCTTGTAGGCAAATAACTGTTTTTCTGCTGCTGGTCTTAAGATTATCTCCTTGTCTTTAGCTTTTGGCATTTTAATTAAGATGTGTCATGATGTAGGCCTCTTAGGGTTCATCCTGTTTGTCACTGTGCACCTCTTGGTGATACTTTCGCCAGGTTAGGGAATTTTTTTATTATTGTTTCATCAAATAGTTTTTGAATTCCTTGCTCTCTCTGCTCCTCCCGGTGCCTATGATGTGCATATTGTTACACCTAATGTTGTCCCACAGGCCCCTTAAACTATCCTCATTTTTTTTTGTTGTTGTTGGATTCTTCTTTCTTTGTGATGTTTAGCTTGGGCGTTTTTTGGTACCTCATCTTCCAAATTGCCGATTCGATCCTCTGCTTCGTCTAATCTACTCTCAATTCCCTCTAAGGTATTCTTCATTTCAGTTACAGTATTTTTCATTTCTGACTGGTTCTTTTTTATGTTTTTTTTTTAATCTCCATTTTGATATTTCCTATCTCTATGTATTTGTTCTCACTGAGGTCATGGAGCATCCTTATAAGCAGTGTTTTGAACTCTGCATCTGGTAGATTTCTTGCTTCCATTGTGTTTAGTTCTGTTTCTGGAGCTTTGCTCTGTTCTCTCATTTGGGACATGTTTTACTGTCTTCCAATTTGGGCTACCTCCCTGTGTTTGTTTCTGTGTATTAGGTAGGGCTGTTCTGTCTCTCAGTCTTATTGGAGTGACCTTATGTAGTATATGACCAGTGGGTCGCAGTAGCACCATCTCTGTGCTTACCTGAGCCAGGTGCTCTAGGTGTGTCTTTTGCCTGGGTTGTGTGTGCCCTCCTGTTGCAGTTGAGCCATGGTCGCTGTTTGCACATCACTGGGAGGGATTGACCCTCAGGCTGATTGGCTGTGACTGCAGTGGAGGAGTTGCTGTGCAGCGACTGACCCTACAGAGCAGGATTTGTTTTAGAAGGGCTCTGTTGCCTGCAAAGTTTGCCCCTTGGGTGTGTTGTCTGAGGAGGTGGTTGGGTAGTGCTCTGCTGTGATTTGAAGCCACCACTTTGGAAAACATTAGCTGGGGCTCAAAAGGTTACAGATTGAGTTACCTTGTGACCCAGCATTCCACTCCTGGATACACACCCAAGAGAAATGAAAATATACCTCCACACAGAGACTTATGCACGAATGATGCTGCTGTGAACATGAAGTGAAAACAGTTTAATTGCCCATCACTTGCTAAGTGCATAAACAAATGGTGCTATACCTATATGGTACAATATTACTGGGTCATGAAAAGGAAGAATTACTGATACATGTATGAGTAAACGTGAAAAATATTGTGCTCAGTTAAGAGCCAGAATCAAGGGCCACAAATTGTATGTTTCTATTTGTATGAAATATCCACAATAGTCAAATCTGTGGAGACATATTGGAGGTTGCCAAGAACTGGGGCCAGGAGAGACTGGGGATTGACTGCTGATAGGTACACCATTGCTTGCTTGCTTGCTTGCTTGCTTGCTTTCTTTCTTTGTTTCTTTCTTTCTTTCTTTCTTTCTTTCTTTCTTTCTTTCTTTCTTTTTTTCTTTCTTTCTTTTTTTCTTTCTTTCCTTCCTTCCTTCCTTCCTTCCTTCCTTCCTTCCTTCCTTCCTTCCTTCCTTCCTTTCTTCCTTCCTTCCTTCTCCCTCTCTCTCTCTTTCTGATTAAACCATTCTGGAATTAATGGTGATGGTTACATAATCTTTTGAATATACAGAAATGCAACCAATTGTTCATTTTTAAATAAAGAATTTCATTGTGTGTAGATTATGTCTAAAAAAAGCTATTTTACAAAAGACACACTTCAATGGGAAAAGTGTGCCCAGGAATGAATGGGGAAGATGCACTTGAGTCACTTTAGAGAAATAGCTTTTTTTCTTTAGAATTCTCTTAAGTGGACTTTGCTTTTACCATACAGTAGATAACCAATAAAACAGCTACACTTCCTACATGGTTCCATTTCACAATGGCTTTGTTATTCCAAAAATATTTTTAAAGGGTTTAAAATCATAGGGAAGCACATATGTAGTCTGCGAATGTACTTCAGTGACCCATATGACTTAACTGAGACTTTCACATAGCATTCTTCTATGTCCCATTAGAGAGAAGAGGCCAGTGGGCCTGTGTGTAAAAGAGATATCAAGTTTCTGAGCCAGTAACCCCAGAACAAGGGCTAGAAACATTTCTTTGGAGCCAAGAACAAAGGTGTACATTTCTCCAACTTCAATTCCACCCCGTATCCCAGGTTATTGAGTTCTGTAAGAGTTATGTGAGAGTTAGAATAGTGACATGCAGATCATGGCCACGTGGCCCGGCTTCCAGAGATGCTAGGATTTTATATAAAGAAGTTTTGATTCAACAGGTCATCAGCGCTGGGCTGAAAATACAGCTCTCAGTGATGCTTTCAGAGTAGACATTGCAATTTATACCACTGCTTTCTCTTCATCACCTCACTCTTCCATGGGACCAGCTCACATCCCTACTCCCCTGCACACTGCCTCCACCACACCCCCATTGTCCCTGGCTCCGGAAACCCCTTGAGCTGGCAGATATACATCACTGTAAGTTCTTGCATTGGGCTTTTCTGCAAGAGTACTGGGGATGGGATACAAAACTGTTTTGAAGAATCTGATGCTTTAAGTTGAGGACAGAGTGACTTCTCTAAACTGGCTTTGCCAACAGCGAAGGACCACTTCACTTTAGAGACAGAGTTCATGCTCCCATCCTGGGGTCTGTGAGAGCCTGTCAACAGAACATGTGGGTCACAGACCTCCATTCTCTGATGGAGCACCACTTACCCATGGGGGGCTGTTCCAGGCCTGAGGGTCCCACCTTCATAATGCCCTGTATTTGTTTGCAGTTTCACTCAGCACGTGGTCACCATGTTTTCACCTGACGATAATGCTGATTGCCAATTGGGAGGTTTCGTTGTGGCCACAGTAGCCTGCATCCTCCCCACCATGTCCATAGGCTTCGCTGTGTGGCGGATGTGGAACATGGATGACCTGGCGCACTACTTTCATGGTCTAGCCAGTGTGGCAGTGTGGAAAGTGTGCATTTTCCACCTCAATGGTTTCTTCAACACAGTCACATCTTACCACCGTTACGCCAACTGTGATACCTACCTCCCGCTTGATATTCGTTTTTCTCCGTACCTCCTACTGTCTGCCAGCATCCTAGAGCTCCTGGGAAAAGCTATGGTGGTGTGTGCATTAAGGAATGTATACGTGACAGATTTTTATACGTGTGCAACATACGACCTAATTACTGTTTCAGAATTTATGAACGTAGTGGCCAGTATTTTTATCTCCATTGCTGCCATGTGGGATTACTGGGACATGATGAACGAAGAGGGTATATCCTTCCAAACTTCTTTCTCTGTGGCCTTCAATCCAGATACAATGGAAGTAGGCATTGCCTTTCTTGTGGCTGGTCTGGCCGGTAACTTTCCATTGTCATTTGGGATATATTTTCTCTGTTTTAGATCCCCCCCCCAATGCAATAAAGTACATCCCAAAATTTGGGAAATATGAAAATCCACGTGTTGGCTTTGCATACCCAAGTCTACCCGGAGTGTCTGGGAAGTAGTATTAGGGTGCTCTATGAAATCTTTTCAAAGATTGAAGACCATGGCAAAGGTAGTTTTGAGTAGAGAGTTGCCCAACCAGTTTCCTTTTATTTTCTCTGTCCAAATATGTTCATTGATTGAATTAAGGAACTTTCATTTTTTAAAGGAGGTTCTTGCCCTCCTGCCAGTTGCTCTTACTAGCTCTTGATTTTAACTATTACTTAAGCAATATGATAAACCTAGTGGATAGAAGTAAGAGTGTCTGAAAGTTTAACATCTCGCTCTTAAACTTCTAAAACAATCAACTGTGTTTCCCATAGCATGGTAACAATACCTTTCCATAATGTACCATTTTCCAAAATGTGCATAAGGAGAGAGAATAGTATAAGAAATCCTGCCTCCGACATCTATTACCAGACTCCACATTTATCAAAATTCTGCCATATTAGCTTTATCTCCTCTTTCTTCCTTCCTTTCTAACCTATTTTTCTTTCTCCAATGGATTTTAAAGCAAACCCCAGACACCATGTCACTTCATTTCTGTATATGTGAATTTTACTCTCTTAAAATAAATGGACATTTCTTAAGGTATAATACATCATATCATACCTTTCAAAATTAACAATTATTCCTTATCATCAAATACTCATAATTGTTAAATTTCTTAAAAGTAATTCTACAGTTTTTCTGTTTTTTCTACTGAGGTGCTCACTGTGTCTGTCGAGTCTTAATTTAAAGCACTGCCCTGCCACACACCTTTTGCCCTGTTTGTAAAAAATGATTTTGATTTGCTGAAGGAAGAGAGTGACTTGTGCTGTTTTTAAACTTCTTACCTCTTGAGGCTTGCTTAGATTCTAGGTCAGCTGTTTGAGGAAGAGTATTTCAAAGGCGGTGCCATGTTCCGAAATGCATTATACCAGGTGGCATATGGTAATTGTCCTTTGATGATTCTAGAGTGAAGGAGAATGCCCTAGGCGATCATTGGTGTGGACCAATGCATTGTTTTAGAAATTGTTTTTGCTATCTTGGTTTCCATTTTTGTGTTTTGAAAGTATCAACTCAACTCTTGAATATGAATTCATGAGATTGTTTTTATGTTTTTATTTTGGAAAATTTCAGATGCAATTTTTCACCATCAAGAGTTATCAAGATCTGGATAATTATGTGTCATCTCTAACTTCACTGACTCTCACCAGTCCCAGCCTTGAATTAATTATGTAGCGACTCCCTGGAACGTATTATTTGATCCATGCATACGTCAACACGCATTTCTAAATGATAGGTCACCTTTTTAAAAACAAGCAGATCATCACTGTTACACCCAAGAAAGTTAACAATAATTTCCTAATGTTATTGAATCCCTAGTCAATACTTAAACTTCCCTAATTTTCTCATTCATAAATGTTCTTTAACAGTCATTTTGGGGTTTCTATGAAGTCAAAGTGTTTCGCTCGATTGATTTGTTTTTCTTTTTAAGATCAAATTGTCCCATCCTTGGCAATGGAGCTACAGGCACACATGCTCTCTGACATAATTCTATTGGTATTATTTCACGATTAATCACCTTTATTCAGGACAGTGTACTATTTACCTCAAAGAACACTTAATAAAATATATTCTATAAAAATTTAAAAAATAAACAAAATGGTAGATAAAAGGACCTATCGGCAGTACAATTAACTATGTTCATCAAATGTTTGATATTAAAATTAAAACATATTTCTTTTTTCGACCTAATTAATTTGTATAGTGGTGGTTCTTAATCTCACAGAAATTCCTCTTAGAATAATTCACATACACATGAAATTTTACACAGGTTCACAACTCTCTTGAAACCTATTCATGGATCTCATTTTCCAAATAAGTTAAGATTTCCAAAAATTGAATTCTTCTTTCACGGACATGTTAGAAACTACTCTTTCTCATAATTGTCAGCTTAGGTCATTTCCTTAAAAAATTAACTTGACCAGTCAAAAACCGACCTAGAATATTAATAAGTACAGGTATAGCCTGCTTAAAAGCATTAGATTAAGCAGCATTGAATAATAGATCCTACACTTAAAAAAAACATTTTTAATAAAATCAAATCATTACTAATGTCATTTTCCTTTCAAGAATGATGACTAGAAAGCATATTACCATTGGAAAGGGTAGGATTTTACTGCAGAAGCACCATCTCAGGTGCAAAGTCAATTTTAAACGCAGTAGTGTTGAGCAGCCATCTTTGCTGTCTTGAGAGTGTGGAGACATTAGCCCGTCTGTGGCTTAGAGTTTGATTTTGTGCTTGCCTTTTGAGCTTCTTATACCTCTGAGAGCTCATCATTTGGCTGAAGTCCATGGATGGGAGAAAGAAGAACGTGATCGTGTTTTCATCTCAATTCCAGCTTCAGCATTTTTTTAGAATGTTTAAAAATAGCTCTAACTCTTTTTTCAGAGCCTGTAGTTCTTTTATGACTCATGCCTGTTCACGTGATGCTGGAATACGTTTCCCAGAAGCATAGATGCTTGAGTATCACTTTCCAAACTTGTATTGTGTGAAAATAAATCCTCTTTTATTTGTATTCAGCTTTTTAAAAAGAGTTTTCCAGCGATGCTTTGCTACATTCTGTATCTCATAAGTTTTTTTTTTTTCATAGATTTCCATTCCTCTGAGATTTATATCCTACATCATCAAGGTTTTCCCCACTGAAAATCCACATCGTAACTGCGTGTTCTGCGTACATTGCTACGAGCCATATTCCTCCTGGAATCCAGAGTTGCACCACTCAGTGAAACTCTTCACTTGCTGATGAATTCTCTGGCCATCCCCATTAAGTGAGAGATGCTTCCAGTGACTCAAAGTTGGTCAGGATTCTCATGGTCTTCACAGACAAAGTGCTGGTGGTTCCCATTAGCCTTTATGTTTTGTTATTCCAAACACTTAATTTCAATGCAATTTTAGGACAGGGTTCCGTAGTCCAGTGGTTATCACATCTGCTTTACACACAGAAGGTCCTGGGATCAAAGCCTAGTGGGGCCACAGAGCATGTTCTGTGGTCATGTCACCCTGAACAAGCCCAACATCTGATCTTGGAAGCTAAGCAGGGTTGGGCCTGGTTAGTACTTGGATGGGAGACCAGTTAAGAAGAGCAGGTGGTCTAGGCAAAAATAATAATAATAAAATCGTGCTATTTAATTTGAATTACAGTTTTATTTATTTTATTTTTTCTAAACTATTATTTTACTTTCAATGTGTATATCAAATTTACTGTTAGATCATTAATATGCATATTAATTTTTTTATTAGCTTGATAATAATCGTTTTATTGAACTGTCATTCACATACCATAATGTTCAAGCTCTATCTTGTACCAGTAAGTGGTTTTTAGTACATCTACATAGTTGTGCAGCTATTACCACTATCTAATTATAGAACATGTCATCACCTTCAAAAGAAAAACCATTAACAGTCCCCATTAGTCTCTGAGGCTTTCTTTTTTTGTCTCTGAACAAGATATCCTTTTCGTGTCCTGTATATTCCAGGGCCTAGACATTCAATCAGCCATGTCACACTTGCAGTGAGCCCTAGACAGGGAGATGTATTTAGAAACCACATTTGGGTCTCATTCTACTGTATTGCCATTATCTCTAGGAATTTTAGTGGACCGAACTAAGATATATGAATTTTTAAGAAGAAAAAAATTAATGTGTTACAAAATTATGTTCGAACTTACTTAGACAATTTTTATTTGGCTTCAATTTGATGCCGCATTTCTTTCTTTCATACTGAAGGCCCAACAGTAGCCTACTTATTTGCTTATTTTATGATAGAAAATATTAAAATTATATATATATACAATTATTATTATATATTACTAGTATCATTATTAGCTATAATGCTACTGAATACAGTGAAGATTTAAGCCCTGTTTGTCTTTGAAATGTATTGCACTAAGGATATGGAGTCAAAATACTACATTCTAAATGATTTTGATGGAATAATGGCAATACCATCAACCATTAATGATGGTTGCATAGTTCTATCACCAACTTTAAAAGGTTATTCATTTCACCTTGTTTTTTATTTTTAAGGAAATTATTTACAGAATTTCAGAGTCAAAGTTCTTGAATGAATTTTATTCAGAGAATGTCTGAATAAATTTCTATTCTAATCTCGATTCGATTCTCGCTTATCTCAGGTAACTTTAATTTTGGTTTTGTCTCCCCTTGTTTTCTTTTGCAAACGTAAGGCTCGTGTGTTCATATTTATTCCATCTCTTTCAGAATGCAATCATAGTTTGTGTGTGTGTGTGTGTGTGTGTGTGTGTGTGTGTGTGTGTGTGTGTGTAATTTGGCACCCTGCTTTTTTGACTTGCCAAATTCCTGCAGATCACTCTATATCAGTGTGTAGAAATCTTTCTACTTTTTATTGGCTCCATACTATTTCATCATATGGATGTACCCTAGTTTATTCAGCCAGCTTGGTATGTACATATGTATGTATGGTATTCCATGGTGCTACAACTTTTTATATTTTGCCAGTATCTTCAGGCTAGATTCCTAAGACTTTGTCATTTAAAAATATGTGTTGATGCTACTTCTATATGGATGATCATTTTGCATTCCCCTGAGCAAGCTATGAGAATGTCTGCTTCAGTGTTTTGTTAGGAAAAAATACACTGTAAAACTTTTGAATTTTTCTTCAAGATATATGTCAGAAATGGAATCTAAGTGTCATTTTAATGTATATATCCCTTCTTAGTGAGTTGAGCATTTCTTCAAATGTTTTAAGGCTAATTTTTTTTTTTTTTTTTACTTCATGATATGTTATGTGCTGCCAAGTAATCAATTGCTCCAAAGTTTAGCGGCTTCAAGCAACAGGAATTTATTTGTTATCTCACAGCTGCTGTGGATTAGTAGTTTGGGCACAAGTTAACTGGATCTTTTACTTCAGCAGTCCCCAACCATATGACACTTGGGACTGGTTCTCCCATGAGAACCTAATGCCTAATGAACTTAGGAAGAGCTGAGGGAGTGATGTCAGCACTGGGGAGCAGCTGCAAATAAGACGAAACTTAGCTCTCTTGGCCTTGTACCTGATAGGCCACTATCAGGTACCGATCCATGGCCTAGGTAGCGCAGATGTCTGCTCTATGTCACAGTCTCTTCCAAAGCCCCTGTCTAAATGTCAGCTGGGCCTGTGGTCTCATCTGAAGGCTCAGGAGGAAGGATCCAGTTCATAGCGTGCCTACGTTGTCATCGGCAGGATTCATTTCTTCAGTTCCTCACAAACTGTTGGCCAGAGTATTCAGTATCTGTGCAATTGGACCTCTCCGTCGAGCGTCATGGAAGATGGCTGCTGGCTCCATCAGAGTAAGTAAGTGAGAGAGCCAGAGGGTGCCAGCAAGATGGCAGCCATAGGTTTACATAACCTAATCACAGAAGTCACGTTGCATAACTTTTGCCGTTTTATATTTATCAGAGGCATGCCACTAGGTCTCGCCTGTGCTCAATGGAAGAGGAGCGAGGGCATAAAAGTGAGGAAAATGGGACTCATCTGGGGCCATTTCACAACATGCCTATCGCAGTTTTCTATATTCAGCCCATTCTTTCTAATGATTCGCTGGTGTTCTTTTTTTATGAGGTCTTAATAAAGCATGAAGAGTTGCCCTTTGTCTAGTGTCTTTCAGTTATAAACACCTTTTTTACTTTGTTCTTTTTTATTAACTTTGCTTATTATATATTTTGTTATGCAAAGATTTTTATGAAGTGTACATCTTTTCAGATTTATCAATCTCTTATTGCTTCCGGGTTCTGAGTCAAAATTTAGGTATCTTTTCTCCACTCCCGTATTAGAAAAGCATTTGTTCATTTTTTTCCCTAGTGCTTGAATGGTTTTCTTTTATCTGCAATTCATTTGGAATTTATCCTGATATTTACTGTAATATATTTGGAAAAATTTGCCTTCCTGATATATTCTTCTTTGTACCTGTTCCACTTAATTACCAAAGACCTTTTCTCCCAGTTTCAGATACCGTTTTTTTTCATATACTTAATTTGCATTAATATTGGGTCTATTCCAGGAGTCCTATTTGATTCTTTTCGTGTATTTATGTACTATTGTTCCAGTACAATCCTTTTAAAGATGTTATATTCTGATTTTAGAATACTATGTGATGTGCTATGCTTATTCCTTTTCCCTCCCTTAGTACTTTGTCAGTTGTTTCTGCTTATTTTTCCATTTGAATTTTCTAATCAACTTCTGTTACACCAGACTGAAAAAGAATGCTTTAATTTCTGTGAGAATCATGCTGTTTATAAGTTAACTTAGGGATAACTGACATATGTATAATATTGAGTATTCTTCATCAATAATAGGATACGTCTTTTCCTTTGTTCAAGTCCACTTTTGCTTTATGAAGGTTTCAGGTAGTTTTCTGTGCAATGGGTTGTTTGGGAAGTGGGGCAGTTATGAGCAGAGATACTGTACCCACATGCACTTACACACTAATGCCAAGTTTCATTTCTCATGTGTAGATGTCTTAGCATACTTTGCTGGGGTGGATGTTAGGTCTACCTTGTTTTCAGACCTTCAGCTCACATTTGCTTTTCTCATTCAGCATGTATAATCGTGTGTGGTTGGTGGCAGTGGTGATCAATATTTCTACTCCTCTGATGATCGTTAAAACAGCAGTTAAGATAATTTTCAGAAAGTTTGCACTGGGAGCATAGGTCTTATTCATCCAAATTTAGGTAATTGCGCCCAGAACCCTACCCAAAAGACAAGCCCTTCTGAACTGTTGAATGATTTTTTCTCCCAAACCTCATGAGTGTTCCAACTAGCTAACAGGGTAACTGGTAAGTAAACCCCCAGGATGCCCTCAATGGTTTGCACTTGAAAATCATGTTTAAGGCCAACTCAAGAAAGAGCCAACAACTTCAGCTCATTCGCACGACAGTAAATTCTTTCAGTGCCACCGAAATCTTTCAACCAAGGACCTTAGGGCTATAGCACAGGCAAGACACACACCTTCTACTCGTGATGCTTGATCACTCACAACTCTTCAGATGTTGAAAGGGCCTCAATCAAAATGAAATAAATGACTGAATAATTTCATCATGAATTGGATAAAAATTAGATATAAATTGATCTCACAGCCACACACTGAGGGTTCATTGAGTTCACAAGAGAGAAATCAAAGGGCAAATATGGAAGGTCCTTCTCAAAGGATATTTGAGTCTGTGAGAACACAGTGTTTGAAAACATTTCCCCCACTAATGTAAGTCTATCAGCTATTTAAATATGTGTGCTGAAAACATTCCCTATGGATCCATTTTGGCCGGGTCCTTTGCTAGAATGTTAACTAGCCCTGTTACCTTTTTGTTTAGATTTGGTTTATTGGCCACAGACTCTTTCTCTCTAGTGGAGAACTTGTAAAATAGTAATAGTATAATTTAGTAAATGTCCTTTCCCTGTTGACCTTAATTTGCATAATGTCCGCAGCCCTCAAACATTGAGAATTTAAAGGTATTATACCCTTTTGCATTTAAAGATTTCTTGGCTTCCTTAGCACGTGTTTGGAAGGAGCTGGATGGCTTCTAGGCACCCGTCAGCAATTCAGGGCCGGCCTGGGACTGAGGCGATCGTATTCTCCATGCAACTGCAAAAATGGCTTGTAAAACGGCTTTTAGGGAAACATCACTTACCTTCCTAAGAAATCTTTTCCTATAGTAAGTGTGACAAAGGCCAACCTTATACCAGAGGGGAGCTGGAGACCAAGCAGAGGACAGCACATCTGCAGTCGTAGAGCGAACTTACTGAACTGGCTTGCGCTGTGGAAAGTGGTCCTTTCATCCTCTTTCGCCTTCAGTCTCAAGAGAGAACAAGATGATAAAGAATTTCAAAACAGAAGGTAGGGGGATCTCCATGGCAGGGTGTGCTTTGGGAAATCAGGGTGAACAGAGAAAAAGAAAAAGAATTTCAAAATCTTCTAAAGGATTTTTTGGAAAGATTCTTTCAGGGACTTGCTTTATGTTTTACAGAAAGAAGACCAAAAAATGTATCCTGTTCATTTCCTGTTGGTAGAGCACACACTGAGGATGCTGTAAAGGCTGGTGGAATGTTTTAAATTTTTTCTCCCTCACAGAGATCCTTCTAAGGTAGTCAGGAGCAGAGGGTTGCCATGTGGCATTTGGCCTGGAGGTGAAAATTGAGAACTGCCAGGACATTTATCGTGGAGACCAGGGAGAAAAGTGTCACTGGGGACAGCACTCCCAGACAGATAAAGAGCAGCACGGCCCATGTTCATGCCATCTCCAGCCATCACCTCAGTCCCAGATTGGACTCTGAGGAAGAGCCAGGAAGTGACAGCTGTCATACTGGCCAATGAGTAGGGTGTTTCATGGTTCATGACGCGTTTTCACCTTCCTCTTTCTGGCTGACCCTTGGCATTTCTTAGGAATGTACTGGGTTGTTTTGACCACTAGGAAGCACACAGTCCTCTAACACAGAGGGAACACAGGGCAGATAGCCTCCGCTTCCACACAAGTGATTGAAATATAGAGAGTTTATGTAGCTGGTCCATGGTCAGAGGTGGAGGTGAGATGAAAACCCACAGCTTCTGAACACAGTCCTCTGTCATTATAGTCAAAGAAAGTAATATTATCTGTTGAGAGCTGTTTTTCTTCCCCAAAAGCTTATTGTTAATTTGACAGAGGTGTCTTGTTAGACATGTCATACTCCACAACAATGTCCTCTTCCTATTTTTCTCAGGATACGTACTCCTCCTCTAGGAGTCAGGTCAAGACTTTAGGAGTCTAGAAGATTTCATCCATTTTCCTTTCCTCGAGTTCTCTTGTTTCCTCTTCAAACAGGGAAGTTCCCTCAACAGAGAAAATCAGAAGAGCAACAAAATTGTAGTTTCTCAAGAAATATTGAAATTCCACTTAGATTCCTAACTGGCTGCACTTCCCTGAGAAATTTCATTCTATGAAGTACTAATTTGCTTTTGCCGCTTGGGTAAGAACAATAAATTACAGAGAAAACTTGTGCTTTGTTTTTGAATGTCGATAAATTCCACCCTGTTGTAGCCCCCAACTGGACACATGCCAAATGTTCACTAACAGAAGAATGGATATACAAACCGGGGATGACCACAAATGAAACGTGATACAATAATAAAAATGAACACAGTGATGATACATTTAACAAGACAGATGAGATTTTTCTGGTCAAGATGGAAAAGCAGTTACATGTTATGCTCACCTCATCCCTTGATCACCTCAAATGAACAAGTCAACTATCGAATGACCATCACTGGGAGTTGCCTGAATTCCAGGTGAACAGAAGACTTATGACTGGGGTCACACAGAAGAGGCCACATCAAGACAGGTAGGAGAGACGGAGATCCAGAACAGGGTGGCCAACACCCCTTTGTGGTGATTAGAAATCAGAAAAGACATCTCAGCTGTGGGGGTGCCCTTGGAGGAGCCTGGTGTCCCAAGCCCAAACTGGACTCACCAATCCAAGGTTCTATTGCCAGGAAGAGAAGTCCCCACACTTCTGTCTGCCAAAACCAGTAGAGACTGTGAGTGAGTGGGATGGATGAAGTTCCTCCTAAGGGGCAATGCACACATAGGCTTACTGCTAACGGACTCACTTACTGTGAACTCCAGTGCTGAGGCAGCTGTTTAAAGGTGCCAGGGCCGCACAGGAGGAACTGAGTTGTCGGTGTTCAGAGCGAGGGCTGGAGGGGTGGCTTTCTCCCAGACAGAAGTGCGGGCAGAAGCCTTTGTTTTTTTGTTGAGCCCAGCGTGCAGACCCAGGGAGCTGCTATATCTGAGTCTCTGTCAACATAACTAACACAGGTCACCACACTCTCGGGAGTCCCTTGGATCCCCCCTTTCTCAACATGCAGGTTCACCAAAGCTGCTTCCAGTGGCTTCTCCATACAATCAGCCTGTCTTGGCTCATGCTGTGGACCATCCTGAAAAGTCTCAAAGCTTTGCCCAAACCAAACAAACAGCATCTGGCCTCTGCGAGCTCCATACATCTTGCCAAGCAGCCCCAAGTTCTGCATTAGTGGCAAACAACTTTGGCTTGAGTCTTGGCCTCTTGAGGCACCTCCAATTTGAGCATGGATAACAGCCATCTGCGGATTGCTTAGTGTCTCATTTCAGATGGCCGAAGCTGCTGCTAAACTTGGCATGAAGTGGGGACCCTCCCAGAAAACCGAAGGGCCTTGACCCTTAGTTTTGGAGTTAGGACAAAGCTCCAGAATCATCCTGCTAACTCTAGAGATGACACACCAAAGACTAGACTGAGAAGGCACCAAAACCCTCCTGAAGACCATCCTGCTCTGTAGGGTCATCGCCTGCACAAGCTTCTCCTTCACTGCCAATCATCTTGAGGATCAATCTCCCCCACTGATGACCAAACAACAACCAAGGCTCAACTACAACAGGTGGACACATAATACTTATCCAACAGACACACCTGGAGCATCCAGTTCAAGAGACCAGGGTGATGGAGACATTAGGATCCACGGGACACAGACTACATATGGCGACTTTACTGAGACTGGGTGACAGTGAAGTCCTACTTAATACATAGAAACAAAGAGGAGGAGAAAGACAAAATGAGGAGATAGAGAAACATGTTCCAAAATAAAAGACAGAACAAAGCTCCAGAAGAAGAACAAAACACAATGGAAGCAAGGAAACTGCCAGATGCAGAATTGAATACACTGCTTATAAGGCTTCTCCATAATTTCACTGTGAACAATGACAAAGAGATAAGAAACATAAAAATGGAGATACAAAACATAAGGAAGAACCAGTCAGAAATGAAGAATACTATAACTAAAATGAAGAATACCTTACAGGGAATTGAAAGTGGATTACATGACGTAGAGGACTGAATCTGCAATTTCGAAGATGAGGTAGCAGAAAACATCCAAGCAGAAGACTAGGAAAAAAAAAAGAATTCTCCCAAAATAAGGATGGGTTAAGGATCCTACAGGACAAAAACAGGCATAACAACATCACATCATAGGAACCAGATGAGGAAAGAGAGCAGGGAACTCAAAATCTATTTGATGAAATAATGATTGAAAAGTTTCCTAACTAGGCAAAAGAATCACCAGAAGTGCACACTGACAAACAAGATGAATCCAAACAGGCCCACACCATAACACATCCTAATTAAAATGCCAAATGTTAAACACAAGGAGAGAATCTTAAGAGCAGCAGGAGAAAAGCAGTTAGGTGCCTATAAAGGAGCTCCAATAAGACAGCTAATTTTCCAACAGAAACTTTGCAGGACAGAGAGATGGGCACAAAATAGTCAAAGTGATGAAAACCAAGGAACTCCAACCAAGTTTACCCAGAAAAAATAAAGACTTTTTCAGAGACACACACTCAAAGGCTAAAGTTGTTCATCAGCACTGAACCGGTATTACAAAATATATATATATATATTTAATATATA
The DNA here is from genome assembly GCA_030015415.1 of Cynopterus sphinx. Taxonomy (NCBI): domain Eukaryota; kingdom Metazoa; phylum Chordata; class Mammalia; order Chiroptera; family Pteropodidae; genus Cynopterus; species Cynopterus sphinx. The sequence continues at coordinate 104,910 of JAKZJJ010000075.1, read as the reverse complement.
TATATATATATATATATATATATATATATATATATATATATATATATTAAAGCAATTTTTTTAAAGAAAAAAATTACTTTAATGTAAATGGATTAAATCATCCAATCACACAATATAAAGTGGCGGAATAGATAAGAAAAAAAGACCCTTTTACACATGCTCCCTACAAAAGACTCACTTTAGGTCAAAAGAAACACACAGACCGAAAGTAAAGGGTAGGGATGGAAAGAGGCATTTCCTGAATATGGAACCAAACAAAAATCTGGAGTACCAGGCAAAATAGACTTTAAAGCAGAGGCTATACCAAATTTCAAAGAAAGACCCAGTAATTCCATTTTGGGGAAATAGTCTCAAGTAACCCAGAACACCACTTTGAAGGGAAATGTGCATCCTTATGTTCATTGCGGCATGATTTACAATAGCCAAGATGTGGAGGCAACCTGAGTATACATCAGTGGATGAATGGATAAAGAAGAGGTGGAACATATATGCAATGGAATGTAACTTGGCCATAAAAGGAATGAAGTCTAGCCATCTGCAATGACCTGGGTGGACATAGAGGGTATCGTGTTTGTGGAGTAAGTCAGAGAATGACAAGTGCCATATGATTTCACTTATGTGGAATCTAAGGGATAAAATAGACAAACTCAAAGACACAGAGAACATTTTAATGGTTGTCAGTTGGGAGGCATTTGCAGCGGGTCACTGGATGAAACAGGGGAAGGAATCCAGTCCAGTTGGTTGTCACAAAATAGTCACACTGATGTAAGTATAGCATAAGAAATGTAGTCAATACTGTAAAAACTATGATGGTGTCAGATGGGTACTAGACTTATTGGGGTGATCACTTCCTAAGTTATGTAAATGTCTAATCACTATATTGTATACCTGAAGCTTGTATAACATTATATATTAACTGTAATCAAAAAGGCAAAAAAATTGCTAAACACAGTTGACTCTGAATACCTTTATTTGATGAAAAGTAATGAAAAGATCACGTTTTCGGTGAGGGGTCAGGAACTCGTGGCGATTGACTAGCAAGAGGCATGAAAGAAGTTTTTGGGAGACAGGACTATTCAGTTTCTTGATCTGAGTGGAGGTCACAGGGAAACCTTTGTAAAAATTCCTCAAGCTGCACACTTGAGTAGATTTTACTGTTAAAATTATACCCCGACTAATTGCTAAAATCAAAGGAAGTGAAAAATAAAAATGAAATGACAAGTCTCTCCTGCTTTCTCTCTATTTACCATCACCCTTTTGCCTTTTTCCCCTCTCCCTGCTTACTTCTATTCCTGCTTCAGGCTTCTTCTGTGTGTTTCTAGAAGGAAGTCTTACCCTAAAATTGTATAAATTACAGCTGTAAGCATACTTAGGTGACAACCATATTTAACATAGCATAGTGCAGGAGGATGGAATTGACCTTTGCAACTGAAACACACAAAGCCACACATGAGGGCCCATGTCAATATTGACCCAAGGCTCCTTGTCCAAGGACACTGAAGGAGGGCACATTCCTCATGGTTCTGTCCTTGAATCCCATCAGAACATGCCTTCCTGACACTGGCTTTAGCCCTTCTTACAGTGTTCCTACTTAAGACTCTCACGATATACAGTGATTCTTTGGTCTAGGACCTCAAAAGAAACTTCTATTCTCAAAAAAATTGTCAAGGCTTCAAGGGATATTCTACCCTCTAGCCTCTGACCCTTTAAGGCATCTCTGGTCACAGGCCTGCTACTCAAAAGTTCAACTGGGTAGCCTGTTAGTCATGGAAACATGAGGATGTTTTGATCTGTACGTTCCCGTTACAACCTGACAGTTACTGGCATTTCTACATCTGAGGAATACTCTTCTTGACTTTTTGTATTTGTGGGGAACTCCTGTGGTTAATTGTTTTGGCCTGGTTAAGGAGAGCCATGAGATTTCTCAGGACTCACCTTACTCATTGATAATTCATCTCTGTGAAGAAGTGAAATGTCATCAGATGTTCCTACAAAAGAGGTAAGCCCAAGCCACATTCATTTTGACATAAACTAGCATTATTAGATTTTCAGCCTCGTCTACTAGCCTCTGTGCTATTGGATTTTTTAACCAAGTACATCTGAATGTGGATTATATCTCACAACATTTGGTGATGCCATGTCCACAATCACATCTCTCTTTACATGAAACAGTGGCATGAGTGAGTGTGGGAGTCAAAAAGCAAATGGCTAATGTGTGATGTGTCGCCAAACCACAGGGTGGTGATGGTGGTAATGGTGTCACCAAACTACAAAATCTCCTTGCTTCAATAAATTGAACACATCCTTTCTCTTTATAAAGTGTCTGCTGTATTTCTGACATTTACCAATTGTGGTAAAATACACATAACGTAAATTTACTATTTTAACTATTGTTAAGTTGTGCAGAATTTAGTAGCAATAAAAAAGTTCACATTATCATGCAACCAGCACCACCGTCCATCTTCAGAACATTCTGATCTTCCCAAATGGAAACTTTGTGCCCACTGAACCCTAGCACCCCATTCTCCTCGCCAGCACCTGTCTCCATTATTTTGACTCATCTAGAGTCCTCAAATAAGTGGAATCGTCCAATATTGTCCTTTTGTGTCTACCTTTCACCCACTGTAATGTCTTGAAGGTTCATCTGTGCTTGGGTATGTGTCAGAATTTTCTTCCTTGTAAAAACTGAAAAGTATTCTGTTGAGTGGAGAGAGTCAAATGAGTCTATCCATCCATCAATGAACAGGCTGTTGCATTGTTTCCAGTTGTCCACCTCCTCCTTCTTTTCCTACTCCTCCTTCTCCTCCTCCTGCTTTTTCTCCTCTGCTCCTTCATCTTACTCTTCTTTTCCTACTTCTTGTTCTCCTTCTCCTTTTCCTTCTCCTTCTCCATTTTCTTCTCCTTATTTTCTCTCTCATTCTTTTTCTTCTTCACCGCTTTTCTTATTTCTTTCTGCTTCTTTATAATAGAAACAGTGGAACTTCAGGAGGTTTGAATTCCCAAGACTGGTTTTGAGAATGGTAGTACTTGCAGATTGGAAGGGGTTTGCGTCTGAGATGCCGGCGACAAGCAGTGAGACTGCATGGTTGGAGTAGGTTTGAGTAGGGAAGCAGAGGATTTCAAAGAATCTGCAGTCGTGAGTTCCTGGGAGGTGCTTCCAACACTTGGCAGGTGTCCACACCAACGGGCCCAGGTGGGAGGGGTGCTATAAACCGGACACTCGACCACGAATGGCTCCACATGCATTCGGAAAGAGCTGGCTTCCAATTGCGCCACTGAAGCTTATGAGTTCTGAGTCCTGTGTCCAAATGGCACCTGGGTCGCGCCCGAAGTGTGCGATGAGCGCTTTGGGCTGTGGTGGAGTGTGCTGGGACCCCGTGCTAGCCTACAGGGAGGAATCGGTCAGCGGCCCCTGCTCTCATGGCGGTGATGGAGCCCCTGTACCGGGTGCTTTTTGGCACAGGGTCCGTCCTGATTCCTGAAAACGGAGAGGCGATGTCGCAGGAGTCGAGATGTCGGAGCGCGGGGGGGACCGCATAGGGCGACGGGGCGTCAGTCGCGAGCAGCGCAAGTGCGGACGGGTGTCGGGGCCGTAGGCCTGCAAGGGAGGTGGCACGTAGACACGTGCGAGGCCGTGGCGCGAGCGAACCTGTGAGGGACGCGCCGCGCCGGTTTGTCTTGGCTGTGGATTCGGCGAGAGACGCGAGGATGCGTAGAGCATGGAGCGGGCGGGGCGGGGCTGTGTGTGACGTGGCCGTCGGGGTCGTGTGTGATTCGATCCGGTGACGGAAAATGGCCTCCGCTGCTGTATGCGCGTCACGTTGGAGACCAGCTTGGTGGGACCCCTTTATTCTGTCAACCGTGAGCTGACGCTGGGATTCTCGCTGAGGATCTGGGTCCCAGCGGACAGGCCGACACGCCTGGAGACACTCGGGCTCAGTCCGAAGCCAGGGTGTGGCAGGTTCGTGAGGGTCAGAGGCCCCGGACACCTTTAAACGTCCCGCGCCGCGAGGGACAGACCGGCTGAGAGCGTCGGCCGGGCCGGACGGTCCCCAGCGTGAGCTCGAGAGGCGCGGAATCGAGGATTCTTTTTTTGCCGATCCCCCGTGTACACGCCCCAGGAACGGGAGCAGGTCAGCGTGAGGACAACACGGTCCCTGGCGTCCGGTGTAGGGGGCAGCAAGTTGAGGCAAGCGGGTGGGTCCCGGGGATATCGGGCTGGGGAAGGTGCCGAGAAATGGTTCCCGCTGGTGTGCCGGGCCCGCAGGTTCTCCGGGGAGTATGTGTGTGAAGACCCTCGGGAAACGGAGGAAGCGTTAGTCGGGAAAGGGGCTAGGGCAACCCGGCCTGGGCCAGGCTTCTCTGCCCGGAAGTAGGAAGTAGCCCGGGTCATGGCCCCGTCCCTGCTTCCGCTTGGCCGAGCTCCGGGTCTTTTGAGGCCACACCCTCCCGCAGGGAAGAGGTTCGGTCCACTGTATGATATTTCTTTGTGGACAGGATCAGCTTGTGGACCCTGATGGGATAATGGTAGCAATTTCTTGGCCTAGGGAATGGTCAGAAAGACCTGCCCGACAGAAACAAAAAGACAAATCACATCAAAACACAACAAGTCTACCGCCCCCCAAACCAAACCCAATCCAACCCCATCCTATCGTACACCAACGATGAGAAACATAGGTCAAGACTCATAAAAATATCATAAAACTGTATCTTGGAAACAGACATGAGAGAGGTGTCCTTTCCCCAGTTCAGGTTGAGGAGAACATCAAGATTTAAATCAGAAACTAAACAGTCAAAATCCCCATAGATAATGAGCAGGTCCAGATAAGGGTCCGAAGAAACCGAAATTGATGAAAGACAGGGAAAAGATGCCGAACCTTACTGACAACCAGAGAAATGCACACCGAAAGGGTCACGTTCTACCTGACAAGTTGCCCACAGTAAAAAGATAGTGATCCATGACATGCGCTAGTGTCCGGGACATTGACTGGGAGGGATACGTGTCCTCGTGCATCACTTTAAGAACATGAAGCGGTACAGCTTTCTAAAGGGCAAGTCGAAAATACGGATTAGATATATGAAACAAGCAGCCACGGAGCAGTGCCCTGTTGGAGATTTGCAAGGTAAAAATAGTCATCCAATTACACCCAGATTCAGACTCAGATAAGTGGATAAAGATACTTGGATATATTTTACATAGTATAGAAAGGGTGACCATTGCACGATTGTTTCTATTTTATCATGGCCAAAGAAAAATGTTAGAAAGAAAAAGAAGAGAAGAGAAAATAAAAAGCAACATAAGACTGAAAGCTTACAGCAAACCAAGTATCTGAACAGGGTCAAAGTACAAATATTATCAACTCACTAAATAATTAATTAATTCGTTCCCTCATTTTCTTACTTACTGATTGAACTGTTTATGTACTTTTTATTCATTCATTCATTCGTTCGATCGTTCAATTATTCATTTATTTATTTATTCATTTCTCTGAAATGAAATACAAAAATCAGAGCCAAAACCTGTAGCAAACCAAGTATCCGAACAAGCTCAACTTACAAATATTATCAAATCACTAAATAATTAAGTAATTTTTCATTCATTTCCTTATCTACCGATTGACCAGTTTACTTAAATTTTATTCATTCATTCATCCGTTCGTTCATTTATTTAATTATTTATTTATTTATTAATTTCAGGAAAATGAAATCCAAAAATGAGAGCCAAAACCTGTACAAACCAAGTATCTGAACAGGGTCAAATTAAAAACATTATCAATTCAGTAATTAATTAATCAATCAATTAATTAATTAAATAATCTATTCTTTTTTTTTGCTTACTCACTTATTGACTTGGTTGTTTCTTAACATTTTACTTGTGTGTTTGTTGATTTATTTCCTGATTACTTATTTTGTTAGTTTCTTTGTGATTTCTTTTGTTTGTATCCTAAAGTCATGTGATGATGTTTGGAGAAAGCTAGAATCAGGTGTGAAAACCAAATTCCCGGTTAACACCACCAGAGCGGAAAGGGTGACTTGACTCGGAGGGAAGTCATGCACCCTGCCCTTTCGTTATCCCCTGCTCAGGATGGCAGAACTTTGAGTTTCTGGGAAAGTGAGCTGGTGGGTCTTTTCTTTCTTTCTTTATCCCTTCGTGGGGATTCTCCATGTTTTCTAATGGGCACGGATCCATTTTGTGGCCTCAGGAAGTTGCAGTTTCTTTCAGTAGACAACGAACAGCCAAGCCGGATGTTCCCTAGCCCTGCAGAGTCACGAAGCATTCTTCTGTGTGCCAAAAGAGAGCAGCAAAAGCTCAGCCAAAGCCAACCCTGGGTGGGACCTGAACACTGCTGTTGGGAGCTCAGGGCTCTTGACATGTTCCTGACAGAAAGCAACTGGCACGGCTTGGGTTTTCGGATCAATTGACTGATACTCACTGCAGGAATTGATCTATCGGAGAAAACACAAGTCGCCTGGAGACTCACTATGCAGATCCAAGCAAGGCTGACAGACGGGCCTTTGTCTTCGCATTCAGGGCTATGTGATGGAGAGAGGAATCCACACGTTTTGATATTCTTGTGTCCCCGGTACAGGTTTTCTAAGCTGCCCTTTCAAATCAAATGTCTGTGAAGCAGTTTCTTTCCTTAAAAAATAATTTTTTTGATGCATGTTTTTCCAAAGATTGCTTCATTATCCAGCCGTAAGACGCCTTGCAACGTGCCTGACTGATTACCAGTGGCCACACTGAGGCTGATTTCACTGGCTTTCCACGATCCATAGTGTTCAGTGTATAAAAAGTGAGACACAGTCATGAAATTGGTCATCCCTCATATCTCTTCCCGTTGAGTGTTTTGCCATCGTTGCTTCATCAATTTTCAAGTCAGAGATGGTAACAGGTCGCTTCCACGATTCTTCTGTGGAATGACTATGTCTCCTTTGATCTCGAAATCGCCATCATCGAAAGTGGTTTTCATTTTGACAATCATTGATCTGTGCTTCCTCCAGAAATTTCTTCTCTGGACTCTATTGTCTGCCTTGAGATTTGAAATTCTGCCCGTCAAGGTAGTTTCCGGTGCCTATTCTTTATTCGCATTGTTTTGATTCCAACATTGACGCGTATCGATACAGACCTGCGTCATTTTACATGCTCTCTTATGATTTATACAGAAAAAGTATTCACAGTCTTGCCAAGGCTCAGCATTTCTGTGGGTTTCTAAACACCGAGAATCACGGGTCTTTTGTTCGGGCCTGTTTCCTGAAGCCTATCTAGGGCCTCACCAACCCTTCTAAATTGTTTCCTTCTGAACTTGTTATAAATTTCAGCTCCTCTTCATTTCCATTCTCCTCCTCCTCCCCCTCCTCTTCCACCCCTCCTCCTTCTTCTCCTTATACTCCTCCTCCTCCTCCTCCTCCTCCTCCTCCTCCTCCTCCTCCTCCTCCTTTTTCCTTCTTCTCCTCCTCCTGCTTCTTCTTCTTCTGCTTCTCCTTCTCTTCTTTATTTTTTTCTCCTCTTTCCCCCTTTTTTCTTCTTGTTCTTGAAAAGAAGCAATTGAAATTCACAAAGTGAGAAATCGGAAGAATGGTAATATGGACGGTTCATTCCTGCTGATCGGAACGTGTTTGGTTGTCTGGTTCCGGCAAGCAGCATTTAGCTTGCATGCTACGTGTAGTTGTGAGCAGAGAAGCACAGGAGTTGTCGGAATACATGCTCCCGGGTCCGTGTGAGGTGCCTGCAATACGTGGCAGCCTTTCCTGCCAACCAGCCCAGGTGTGATTGGTGCTGAGGACCGCTCACTCGGCCAAGAATGGCTCCACATGGATACGGAAAGTGCTGATTTCCAATTGTGCCGCAGTGGCTTATGAGATCTGAGTCCTTGGGCCAAATGGCACATGGGTCGCTCGCGAAGGTGCGATGAGCTTCTCGAGGTCTGGCGGAGTGTGGTGGGGCCCGGTATCACCCTACTGAAAGGAATTTTCAGCGGCCCCTGCTCTCCTAGTGGTGATGGAGGCCCTGCACCAGGTGCCGGTTGGCCCAGGTTCCGGCCTGACTCCTGGGAACAGGGAGGCGGTGTCGCAGGAGCCGAGATGTGGGATCGCAGGGGCGACCGGGAAGGGCGACGGGGCGTCAGTGGTGAGCAACGCGGGTGAGGATGGCGTGTAGGGGCCGTTGGCCTGCAAGGGAATTGGTACGTAGACGCGTGCAAGGCCGGGGCGCGAACCAAACTGTGAGGGACTCGCCGCGCCGGATTGGCTTGGCTGTGGATTCTGCGAGAGGCGCGAAGATGCGTGGAGCATGGAGCGCGCGGTGCGCGGGGTTGTGATGTGGCCATTGGGGTCATGTGTGATTGGATCCTGTGAAGGAAAATGGCCTCCTACTGCTCTATGCGCGTCACCATGGAGACCAGCTTGCTGTGACCTCTTTATTCGGTCAGCTGTGACCTGATACCGTGCTTCTCACGACGGATCTGGGTCCCAGCGGACAGTGGGAGACGCCTGGACACACTCGGGCTCGGTCCGAAGCCAGGGTGCGGCGGGCTCGTGAGGCTCAGAAGCCACGGATGCCTTTAAACATACCGCCCCGCGAGGGACAGAACGGCTGAGAGAGTCGGCCGGGCCCGAGGGTCCCCAGGGTGAGGCCGAGAGGCGCGGGATCGAGGAGTCGTTTCTTGCCAAGTCCCCGTGTGCCTGCCCCAGGAACGGGAGCAGGTCAGCGTGAGGACCACACGGTCCCTGGCGTCTGGTGTCGGGGGCAGCCATTTGAGGCGAGCCGGTGGGTTCCGCTTGGCAGTGGCCGTCCCAGAAAGATTGGGCTGGGGAAGGTGTTCAGAGAGGGTTCCAGCTGGTTTTCCGGGCCCGCAGGTTCTCCGGAGAGAGGGCGTGTGAAGCCCCTCGGGAAAGGGAGGAAGCGTTAGTCGGGGAAGGGGTAGGGAAGCCCGGCCTGGGCCAGGCTTCTCTGCCCAAAAGTAGAAAGTAGCTTGGGCCATGGCCCCGCCCCTGCTTCTCCTTGGCCCATTTCCAGGACTTTTTCGACCACACCATCCCGCCGCCCAGACATTCGGTCCGCTCTCTGATATTTCTTTGTGGACAGGATCATCTTGTGGACCCTGAAGGGAAAATGGGAACAATTTCTTGGCCTAGGGAACAATCAGAAAGACTTGCCTGACAGAAACAAACAAGACAAATCACAACAAAACACAAGAAGACCACTGCCCCCAAAACCAAGCCAAACCAACCCAATCCTACTGTACACAACGATGAGAAACATAGGTCTAGACTCACAAAAATATCATGAAGCTGTATCTTGGAAAGAGACATGAGAAAGGTGTCCTTTCCCCAGTTCAGGCAGAGGTGAACAGCAAGATTTAAATCAAAAATCAAACGGTCAAAATCCCCACAAAAATGAGCAGGTCCAGACAAGAGTCCGAAGAAACCAAAATTGCCAACAGACAGTGAAAAGATGCTGAACCTTACTGACAACCAGAGAAATGTATACCGAAAGGGTCACGTTCTACCTGAAAAGTTGCCCAGAGTGAAAATATAGTGATCCATGACATGCGCTAGGGTGCGGAACCAATGACTGGGTGGGATACATGCCCTCGTGCATCACTTTAAGAACTTGAAGCGGTACAACGTTCTGAAGGGCAAGTCGACAATACGGATTAGATACATGAAACACGCAGTCACGGAGCAGTCCCCTGTTGGGGATGTGCACGGCAAAATAGTCATGGAATTTCACCAAGATTGAGACTCAGATAAAGATACTTGAATATATTTTACATAGTATAGAAAGGGTGACCATTGCACGATTTTTTTCTTTTTATCATGGCCAAGAAAAAAAAGATAGAAAGAAAAAGAAGACAAAAGAAAATGGAAAGAAAAATAAGAGCGAAAGCTTACAGAAAACCAAGTGTCTGAAAAGGGTCAAATTACTAATATTATCAACTCACTAAAAATTAATAAATTGGTTCATTCATTTTCTTACTTACTGATTGACCTGTTTATGTACTTTTTATTTATTCATTCATTCATTTGTTCGTTTATTTATTTATTTATTTATTTCCCGGGAATGAAATCCAAAAATGAGAGCCAAAACCTGTAGCAAACCAAGTATCTAAACAGGGTCTATTTACAAATATTATCAACTTACTAAATATTTAATTAATTTGTTCATTCATTTTCTTGCTACTGATTAACTTGTTTATTTACTTTTTATTCATTCATTCATTCGTTCATTTATTTATTCATTCATTCATTCATTCATTCATTCATTTCCGGGCAATGAAATCCATAAATAAGTGCCAAAACCTGTAGCAAAGCAAGTATCTGAACAGGGTCAAATTACAAACGTTATCAACTCACAAATTAATTAATTAATTAATTAATTAATTAATTAATTAATTACCTAAATAATCTATTAATTCCCTTCCTTACTCACTTATTGACTTGGTTGTTTCTTCATTTTTTACTTGTTTTTTTGTTGATTTATTTCCAGATTACTCATTTTGTTTGTTAGTTTGTTTGTGATTTCTTTTTCTTGTATCCCAAAGTCATGTGATGATGGTTGGAGAAAATCAGAGTCAGGTGTGAAAATCAAATTCGGGGTTTAAACCACGAGAGCAGAAAGAGTGACTTGACTCCGAGGGAACTCATGCACCCTGCCCTTTCGTTATTTCCTGATCAGGATGGCAGAACTTTGAGTTTCTGGGAAAGTGAGCTGCTGGGTCTTTTTTCTTTTCTTTCTTTCTTTGTCCCTTCGTGGAGTTTCTCCAAGTATTCTAATGGGCACGGATTCATTTTGAGGCCTCAGAAAGGTGCAGTGTCTGTCAGTAGACAACGATCAGCCAGGCCGGATGTTCCCTAGCCCTGCAGCGTCACGAAGCATTCTTCTGTGCTGCCAAAGAGAGCAGCAAAAGCTCAGCCAAGGGCAACCCTGGGTGGGAGCTGAACACTGCTGTTGGGAGCTCAGTGCTCTTGACATGTTCCTCACAGAAAGCAATTCGGTGCGGCTTGGGTTTTCGGATCAATTGACTGATACTCAATGCAGTAATTGATCAATTAAAGAAAACACAAGTTGCCTGGAGACTCGCTATGCAGATCCAAGCAAGGCTGACCCACGGGCCTTTGTCTTTGCATTCAGGGCTATGTGATGGAGAGAGGAATCCTCACGTTTTGATATTCTTCTGTCTCCGCTACAGGTTTACTAAGCTTGCCTCGGTTTTCAGCCATGGGACGCTTTGCAACGTGCTTGACTGATTGCCAGGGGCCACACTTAGACTGTTTTCACTGGCTTTCAACGATCCAAAGTGTATAGTGCATAATAAGTGAGACACAGTCACGAAACTGGTCATCCCTCACGTCTCATCCCGGTGAGTGTTTTGCCATCGTTGCTTCGTCAATTTTCAAGCCAGAAATGGTAACAGGTCGCTTCAATGATTCCCCTGTGGAATGACTAAGTCTCCTTTATCCCGAAATCGCCATCATCGAAAGTGGTTTTCATTTTGACAATCATTGATCTGTCCTTCCTCCAGAAATTTCTTCTCTGGACTCTATTGTCTGACTTGAGATTTGAAATTCTTCCCGTCAAGGTAGTTTCCGGTGCCTATTCTTTTTTCGCATTATTTTGATTCCAACATTGACCCGTATCGGTACAGACCTGCATCATTTTACATGCTCTGTGATGATTTATACAGAAAAAGTATTCACAGACTTGCGATTTCCTAGCATTTCAGTGGGTTTCTAAACACTGAGAATCACCGTTCTTTTGTTCGGGCCTGTCTCCAGAAGCCTATCTAGGGCCTCACCTACCCTTCTAATTTGTTGACTCTTGGACTTGTTAGAAATTTCAGCTCCTCTTCATTTCCATTCTCCTCCTCCTCCTCCTTCTCCTCCTCCTCCTCCTCCTCCTTCTCCTCCTCCTCCTCCTCCTCCTCCTCCTCCTCCTCCTCCTCCTTCTCCTCCTCCTCCTCCTTCTCCTCTTCCTCCTCCTCCTCTTCCTCCTGCTTTTCCTTTTTCCTCCCTCTCCTCCTTCTGCTTCCCCTTCTCTTGATTCTCCTCTTTTTTCTTTCTTTTCCTTCTCTTTCCTTTTTTTCTTGTTCTTGAAAAGGAACAATTGAACCACACAAAGTGAGAAATCTCAAGAATGGTAATATGGACGGTTCATTTTTGCTGATCAGAACATGTCTGCTTCTCCGGCTCCGGCAAGTAGCAGTTAGCTTGCATGCTACGTGTAGTAGTGAGCAGGGGAACACAGGACTTGTCGGAATCCGTGGTCCCGCATCCATATGAGGTGCTTGCAACACGTGGCAGCCGTGCCTATTAACTGGCCCAAGTTGAGGGGTGCTGTGGACCGGTCACTCGACCAAGAATGGCTCCATATGGAGTCGTACAGTGCTGGCTTCCAATTGTGCCGCTGTGGCTTATGAATTCTGAGTCCTGTGGCCAAAGGGCACCTGGGTCGCTCGCGAAGTTTGTGATGAGCTCTTGGGGCTGTGGCGGAGTGTGCTGGGACACCGTACCAGCCTATGGGGAGGAATCGGTTAGCGGCCCCTGCTCTCTTTGCGGTGATGGAGCTTCTGCACCGGGAGCCGGTTTGCCCAGGATCCGGCCTGACTCCTGGGAGCGAGATGGCGGCGTCGCAGGAGCCGAGATGTCAGAGCGCGGGGGCGACCTGTCAGAGCGACGGGACGTTAGTGTCGAGCTGCTACTTCTATAGGGATGATCATTTTGCATCCCCCTGGGCAAGCCATGAGAATGTCTGCTTCAGTGCTTTGTTAGGAAAAAATACACTGTAAAACTTTTGAATTTTTCTTCAAGATATAGGTCAGAAATGGCATCTCAGTGTCATTTTAATGTATATTTCCCTTCTTAGTGAGTTGAGCATTTTTTCAAATGTTTCAAGGCTGTCTTTTTTTTTTTTTTTTTTACTTCATGTTATCTGCTGCCAAGTAATCAATTGCTCCAAAGTTTAGCGGCTCAAGCAACAGGCATTTATTTGTTATTTCACAGCTGCTGTGGATCAGTAGTTTGGGCACAGCTTAGCTGGATCTTTTACTTCAGCAGTCCCCAACCATTATGACACCTGGGACTGGTTCTCCCATGAGAACCTAATGCCTAAAGAACTAAGGAAGAGCTGAGGGTGTGATGTCAGCACTGGGGAGCAGCTGCAAATAAGACGAAACTTAGCTCTCTTGGCTTTGTACCTGATAGGCCACTATCAGGTACCGATCCATGGCCTAGGTAGCGCAGACGTCTGCTCTATGTCACAGTCTTTTCCAAAGCCCGAGTCTAAATGTCAGCTGGGCCTGTGGTCTCATCTGAAGGCTGAAGAGGAAGGATCCACTTCATAGTGTGCTTACGTTGTCATCGGCAGGATTCATTTGTTGAGTTTCTCACAAGCTGTTGGCCAGAGTATTCAGTATCTGGGCAGATGGACCTCTCCGTCGAGTGTCATGGAAGATGGCAGCTGGCTCTATCAGAGCAAGTAAGTGAGAGAGGCAGAGCGTGCCAGCAAGATGGCAGCCATAGGTTTACATAACCTAATCACAGAAGTCACGTTGCATAACTATTGCCGTTTTATATTTATCAGAGGCAAGCCATTAGGTCTTGCCTGTGCTCAATGGAAGAAGAGAGAGGGCGTAAAAGTGAGGAAAATGGGACTCATCTGGGGCCATTTCACAACATGCCTATCGCAGTTTCCTATTTTCAGCCCATTCTTTCTAATGATTAGCTGGTGTTCTTTATTTTTAGGAGGTCTTAATAGAGCATGAAGAGTTGCCCTTTGTCTAGTGTCTTTTAGTAATAAACACCTTTTTTAATTTTTTTTTTTATTAAACTTTGCTTGATATATATTTTGTTATGCACAGATTTTTATGAAGTGTACATCTTTTCAGATTTATCAATCTCTTATTGTTTCTGGGTTCTGAGTCAAAATTTAGGTATCTTTTCTCCACTCCCGAATTATAAAAGCATTTGTTCATTTCTTTCCTAGTGCTTAAATGGTTTTCTTTTATCTGCTATTCATTTGGAATTTATCCTGATATTTAATGTAATATATTTGGACAAATTTGACTTCCTGATAGATTCTTCTTTCTACCTGTTCCACTTAATTAACAAAAGACCTTTTCTCCCAGTTTCAGATACCGTTTTTTTCATATGCTTAATTTGCATTAATATTGGGTCTATTTCTGGAGTCCTATTTGATTCTTTTAGTGTATTTGTGTACTAATGTGCCAGTACAATTTTTTTGAAGAGTTTATATTCTGATTTTAGAATACTATGTGATGTGCTATGCTTATTCCTTTTCCCTCCCTGAATACTTTCTCAGTTGTTTCTACTTATTTTTCCATTTGAATTTTCTAATCAACTTCTCTTACACCAGACTGAAAAAGAATGCTTTACTTTCTGTGAGAATCATGCTGTTTATAAGTTAACTTAGGGATAACTGACATATGTATAACATTGAGTCTTCTTCATCAATAATAGGATATGTCTTTTCCTTTGTTCAAGTCCACTTTTGCTTTATGAAGCTTTCAGGTAGTTTTCTGTGCAATGGGTTGTTTGGGAAGTGGGACAGTTATGAGCAGAGATACTGTACCCACATGCACTTGCACACTAATGCCATGTTTCATTTCTCATGTGTAGATGTCTTAGCATACTATTGCTGGGGTGGATGGTAGATCTACTTTGTTTTCAGACCTTCAGCTCACATTTGCTTTTCTCATTAAGCATGTATAGTCGTGTGTGGTTGGTGGCAGTGGTGATAAATATTTCTACTCTTCTGATGATTGTTAAAACAGCAGTTAAGATAATTTTCAGAAAGTTTGCACTAGGAGCATAGGTCTTATTCATACAAATTTAGGTAATTGCGCCCAGAACCCTACCCAAAAGACAGGCCCTTCTGAACTGTTGAATGATTTTTTCTCCAAAACCTCATGAGTGTTCCAACTAGCTACCAGGGTATCTGGTAGGTAAGCGTCCAGAATGTCCTCAATGGATTGCACATGAAAATCATGTTTAAGGCCAACTCAAGAAAGAGCCAACAACTTCAGCTCATTCGCACAACAATAAATTCTTTCAGTGCCACCAAAATCATTCAACCAAGGACCTTAGGGCTATAGCACAGGCAAGACACACACCTTCTACTCGTGATGCTTGATCACTCACAGCTCTTCAGATGTTGAAAGGGCCTCAATCAAAATGAAATAAATGACTGAATAATTTCGTCATGAATTGGATAAAAATTAGATATAAATTGATCTCACAGTCACACACTGAGGGTTGATTGAGTTCACAAGAAAGAAATCAAAGGGCAAATATGGAAGGTCCTTCTCAACTGATATTTGAGTCTGTGAGAGCACAGTGTTTGAAAACATTTCCCCCACTAATTTAAGTCTATCAGCTTTTTAAATATGTGTGCTGAAAACATTGCCTATGAAGCCACTTTGGCTAGGTCCTTTGCTAGAATGTTAACTAGCCCAGTTACCTTTTTTTTTTTAGATTTGGTTTATTGGCCACAGACTCTTTCTCTCTAGTGGAGATCTTGTAAAATAGTAATAGCATTATTTAGTAAATGTCCTTTCCCTGTTGACCTTTATTTGCATAAAGTCCGCAACTCTCAAACATTGGGAATTTGAAGGTATTATACTCTTTTGCATTTAAAGATTTCTTGGCTTCCTTACCATGTGTTTGGAAGAAGCTGGAAGGCTTCTGGGCTCCCGTCAGCACTTCAGGGCTGGCATGGGACTGATTCAATTGTATTCTCCACGCAACTGCAACAATGGCTTGTAAAACGGCTTTTAGGGAAATATCACTTACCTTCCAAAAAAATCTTTTCCTATACTAAGTGTGACAAAGGCCAACCTTATACCAGAGGGGAGCTGGAGACCAAGCAGAGGACAGCACATCTGCAGCCTGATAGTCATAGAGCGAAGGTACTGAACTGGCTTGGGCTGTGGAAAGTGGTCATTTAATCCTTTTTTGCCTTCAGTCTCAAGAGAGAGCAAGATGATAAAGAATTTCAACACAGCAGTTAGGGGGGTTGCCATGGCAGGGTGTGCTTTGGGGGATCAGGGTGAACATAGAAAAGGAAAAAGAATTTCAAGATCTTCTGAAGGATTCTTTGGAAAGATTCTTTCAGGGACTTGCTTTATGTTTTACAGGAAGAAGACCAGACAATGTATCCTGTTCATTTCCTGTTGGGAGAGCACACACTGAGGATGCTGTAAAGGCTGGTGGAATGTTTTAAAATTTTTCTCCCTCACAGAGATCCTTCTAAGGTAGTCAGGAGCAGAGGGTTGCCATGTGGCATTTGGCCTGGAGGTGAAAATTGAGAAGTGCCAGGACATTTATCGTGGAGACCAGGGAGAAAAGTGTCACTGGGGACAGCACTCCCAGACAGATAAAGAGCAGCACGGCCCATGTTCATGCGATCTCCAGCCTTCACCTCAGTCCCAGCTTGCACTCTGAGGAAGAGCCAGGAAGTGACAGCTGTCATACTGGCCAATGAGTAGGGTGTTTCATGGTTCATGACACGTTTTCACCTTCCTCTTTCTGGCTGACCCTTGGCATTTCTTAGGAATGTACTGGGTTGTTTTGAGCACCAGGAAGCACACAGTCCTGTAACACAGAGGGAACACAGGGCAGATAGCCTCCTCTTCCACACAAGTGATTGAAATATCGAGAGTTTATGTAGCTGGTCTATGGTCAGTGGTGGAGGTGAGATGAAACCCCACAACTTCTGAACACAGTCCTCTGTTATTATAGTCAAAGAAAGTAATATTATCTGTGGAGAGCTGTTTTTCTTCCCCAAAAGCTTATTGTTTATTTGACAGAGGTGTCTTGTTAGAGATGTCATACGCCACCACAATGTCCTCTTCCTATTCTTCTCAGGATATGTACTCCTCTTCTAGGAGTCAGGTCAAGTCTTTAGGAGTCTAGAAGATTTCATTTATTTTCCTTATTTTGAGTTCTCTTGTTTCCTGTTCAAACAGGAAAGTTTTCTCAACAGAGAAAATCAGAAGAGCAACAAAATTGTAGTTTCTAAAGAAATATTGAAAGTCCACTTAGATTCCTAACTGGCTGCACTTCCCTGAGAAATTTCATTCTATGAAGCACTAACTTGCTTTTGCCGCTTGGGCAAGAACATCAAATTACAGAGAAAACTTGTGCTTTGTTTTTGAATGTCGATAAATTCCACCCTGTTGTAGCCCCAAACTGGACACATGGCAAATGTTCACTAACAGAAGAATGGATATACAAACCCTGGATGTCCACAAATGAAACGTGATACAATAATAAAAATGAACACAGTGATGATACATTTAACAAGACAGATGAGATTTTTCTGGTCAAGATGGAATAGCAGTTACATGTTATTCTCGCCTCATCCCTGGATCACCTCAAACGAACATGTCAACTATCGAATGACCATCACTGGGAGTTGCCTGAATTCCAGGTGAACAGAAGTCTTCTGACTTGGGTCACACAGAAGAGGCCACCTCAAGACAGGTAAGAGGGACGGAGACCCAGAACAGTGTGGCCAACACCCCTGTGTGGTGATTCGAAATCAGAAGAGACATCTCAGCTGTGGGGGTCCCCCTGAGGAGCCTGGTGTCCCAAGCCCACACTGGACTCACCAGACCAAGGTTCTATTGCCAGGAAGAGAAGTCCCCACACTTCTGTCTTTGAAAACCAGTTGAGACTGTGACTGAGTGAGATAGATGGCCTCCTAAGGGGCCATGCACACATAGACTTACTGCTAATGGACTCACTGTGAGTTCCAGTGCTGAGGCAGCTGTTTCTGGTACCTATCTTTTATTCGCATTGTTTTGATTTTGTCATTGACCCGTGTCGATACAGACCTGCGTCATTTTACATGCTCTGTAATGATTTATACAGAAACGGTATTCACAGACTTGCTATTGCTCAGCATTTCAGTGGGTTTCTAAACACGGAGAATCACGGGTCTTTTGTTCGGGCCTGTCACCTGAAGCCTATCTAGGACCTTACCCACCCTTCTAATTTGTTGCATTTGAACTTGTTAGAAATTTCAGCTCTTCTTCATTTATATTCTCCTCCTCCTCCTCCTCCTCCTCCTCCTCCTCCTCCTCCTCCTCCTCCTCCTCCTCCTCCTTCTATTCTTCCTTTTCCTCCTCCTTCTCCTCCTCCTGCTTCTCCTTATCCTGCTTCTCCTTCTCTTCTTTCTTTTTTTCTTTCTTTTTCCCCCCTTTTTTTCTTTTTCTTGAAAACAATAATTAAACATCACAAAGTGAGAAATTACAAGAATGGTAATAAGGCGGTTCATTCTTGCTGATCGGAACACGTTTAGTTCTCTGGTTCCGGCAAGTAGCAGTTAGCTTGAATGCTACGTGTGGTTGTGAGCAGCGGAGCACAGGACTTGTCGGAATCCGTAGACCCGGGTCCCTGTGAAGTGCTTGCAACACGTGGCAGCCGTGCCTGCCAACCCGGCGAGGTGTGAGGGGTGCTGTGGAACGGTCACTCGGCCAAGAATGGCTCCACATGGAGTCGGAAAGTGCTGGCTTTCAATTGTGCCGCTGTGGCTTATGAGTTCTGAGTCCTGTGGCCAAATGGAACTGGGTCGCTCGCGAAGTGTGCGATTAGCTCTTGGGCCTGTGGCGGAGTGTGCTGGGATTCCGTGCCAGCCTACGGGGAGAAATCGGTCAGCGGCCCCTGCTCTCATGGTGGTGATGGAGCCCCTGCACCGGGTGTCAGTTGGCTCAGAGTCCGGCCTGTCTCCTGGGAACCGGGAGGCCGTGTCGCAGGAGCCGAGATGTTGGAGTTCGGGGAACCGGGCAGGGCAACCGGGCGTCAGTGGCGAGCAGCGCCGGTGCGGACGGCGTGTCGGGGCCGTTGGCCTGCAAGGGAGTTGGCACGTAGACGCGTTCGGGCCCGGGGCGCGAGCCAAGTTCTGAGGGATGCACCGCGCGGGCTTTTCTTGGCTGTGGATTCGGCGAGAGGCGCGAGGATGCGTGGAGCACAGACCGCGCCGGGTTAGGGGCGTGTGATGTGGCCGTAGGGGTTGTGAGTGATTGGATCCCGTGACGGAAAATGGCCTCCTGCTGCTCTATGCGCGTCACCATGGAGACCTGCTTGGTGGGACCCCTTTATTCGGTCAGCCGTGAGCTGACGCGGGGCTACGCACTGCGGATCTGGGTCCCAGCGGTCAGTGGGAGACGCCTGGAGACACTCGGGCTCGGTCCCAAGCAAGGGTGCGGCGGGCTCGTGAGGCTCAGAGGCCGCGGATGCCTTTAAACGTCCCGCGCCGCGAGGGACAGCCCGGATGAGAGCGTAGGCCGGGCCCGTGGTTCCCCAGCGTGAGATCGAGAGGCCCGGGATCGAGGAGTCGTTACTTGCCGAGCCCTCATGTGCCCGCCCCAGGAACGGGAGCAGGTCAGCATGAGGACCACACGGTCCCTGGAGTCCGGTGTCGGGGGCAGCCAGTTGAGGCGATCCGGTGGGTTCCGCTTGGCGCTGGCTGTCCCGGGGAGATCAGGCTGGGGAACGTTCCCAGAGAGTGTCCCTGCTGGATTGCCGGGCCCGAGTGGTTTCCGGGGAGAAGGCGTGTTAATCCCTCAAGAAAGGGAGGAAGCGTTAGTCGGGGAAGGGACGAGGGCAGCCTGGCCTCGGCCAGGCTTCTCTGCCCGAAAGTAGAAAGTAGCTCGTGCCATGGCCCCACCCCTGCTTCCCCTTGGCCCAGCTCCAGGCCACTTAGGAAACCCTCCCGCCGCCCAGACATTCGGTCCGCTGTCTGATATTTCTTTGTGGACAGGATCAGCTTGCGGATGCTGAAGGGAAAATGGGAAAAATTTCTTGGCCTACGGAACGATCTGGACGGCAGAAACAAACAAGACAAATCATAACAAAACACAACAAGACCATCGCCCCCCAAATCAAAGCCAAACCAACCCCATCCTACCGTACAACAATGATGAGAAACATAGGTCAAAACACTCAAAAATATCATGAAGCTGTATCTTGGAAACAGACATGAGGAAGGTGTCCTTTCCCCAGTTCAGGCAGAGGTGAACATCAAGATTTAAATCAAACATCAAACGGTCAAAATCCCCACAAAAATGAGCAGGTCCAGACAAGGGTCCGAAGAAACCGAAATTGCCGACAGACAGGGAAATGATGCTGAACCTTACTGACAACAAGAGAAATGCACACCGAAAGGGTCACGTTCTACCTGAGAAGTTGCCGAGAGTGAAAAGTTAGTAATCCTTGACATGCGCTAGGGTGCGGTACCATTGACTGGGTGGGATACGTGTCCTCCTGCATCACTTTAAGAACATGAAGCGGTACAAATTTCTGAAGGGGAAGTCGACAATACGGATTAGATACATGAAACACGCAGCCACAAAGCAGTCCCCTGTTGGGGATTTGCACGGTAAATATAGTAATGGAATTTCACCAAGATTGAGACTCAGATAAAGATACTTGGATATATTTTACATAGTATAGAAAGGGTGACCATTGTAGGATTTTTTCTTTTTTATCATGAAAAGAATAAAGTTAGAAAGAAAAAGAAGAGAAGAGAAAATGAAATAAAAAAAGGAGCCAAAGCTTACAGCAAACCAAGTATCTAAACAGAGTCAAATCACAAATATTATCAACTCACTAAATAATTAATTAATTGGTTCATTCATTTTCTTACTTACTGATTGACCTGTTTATGTACTTTTTATTCATTCATTCACTCATCCGTTCATTTATTTATTTATTTATTTATTTATTTTTTATTTATTCATTCATTCATTTCTAGGAAATGAAATGCAAAAATAAGAGTCAAAACCTGTCGCAAAGCAAGTATCCGACCAGGGTCCAATTACAAATATTATCAATTCACTAAATAATTAAATAATTTCTTCATTCATTTTTTCGTTTACTGATTGACCTGTTTATTAAATTTAATTCATTCATTCATCCATTTTTCCATTTATTTATTTATTTATTTATTTATTTATTTATTTATTTATAGGAATTGAAATCCAAAAATGAGAGCCAAAACCTGTAGCAAAGCAACTATCGGAACAGGTTCCAATTACAAACTTTATCAACTCACTAATTCTTTAATTAATCAATTAATTAATTAAATAATCTATTCATTCCCTTCCTTACTCACTTATTGACTTGGTTGTTTCTTCATTTATTACTGGTTTTTTTGTTGATTTATTTTCTGATTACTTATTTTTTGGTTAGTTTGTTTGTGGTTTCTTTTGATAGTATCCCAAAGTCATGTGATGATGGTTGGAGAAAGCTAGAGTCAGGTATGAAAACCAAATTCCCGGTTACCACCACCAGAGCAAAACGGGTGACTTCACTCGGAGGGAACTCATGTACCCTGCCTTTTAGTTTTCCCCTACTCAAGATGGCAGAACTTTGAGTATCTGGGAAAGTGAGCTGCTAGGTCTTTTTCTTTTCTTTCTTTCTTTGTTGCTTCGTGGGGATTCTCCATGTTTGCTAATAGGCACGGATTCATTTTGAGGCCTCAGGAAGGTGAAGTGTCTGTCAGTAGACAAGGAACAGCCAGGCTGGATGTTCCCTAGCCCTGCAGAGTCACGAAGCATTCTTCTGTGCTGCAACAAGAGGGCAGGAAAAGCTCAGCCAAGGCCAACCCTGGGTGGGACTTGAACACAGCTGTTGGGAGCTCAGTGCTCTTGACATCTTCCTGACAGAAAGTCATTAGCACGGCTTGGGTTTTTGGATCAATTGACTGATACTCCCTGCAGGAATTGATCTATTGGAGAATACGCAGGTCGCCTGGAGACTCGCTATGCAGATTCAAGCACGGTGACCGACGGGCCTTTGTCTTCGCACTCAGGGCTATGAGATGGAGAGAGGAATCCACACGTTTTGATATTCTTGTGTCCCCGGTACAGGTTTTCTAACCTGCACTTTCAAATCAAATGTCTCTGAAGCAGTTTCTTTCCTTCAAAAATATTTTTTTTTTTTCTGATGCATGGTTTTTCAAAGATTGCCTCGTTTTCCAGCCATGGGACGCTTTGGAACATGCCTGACTGATTATCAGTGGCCACACTGATGCGGTTTTCACTGGCTTTCCACGATCCAAAGTGTCCAGTGCATAAAAAGGGAGACACAGTCACGAAACTGGTCATCCCTCACGTCTCATCCCGGTGAGTGATTTGCCATCGTTGCTTCGTTAATTTTAAAGCCAGAAATGGTAACAGGTCGCTTCCACGATTCTTCTATGGAATGAACATGTCTCCTTTGATCCCGAAATCGCCATCATTGAAAGTGGTTTTCATTTTGACAATCATTGATCTGTGCTTCCTCCAGAAATTTCTTCTCTGGACTCTATTGTCTGCCTTGAGATTTTAAATTCTCCCCGTCAAGGTAGTTTGTGGTGCCTATTTTTTATTCGCTTTGTTTTGATTCACACATTGACGCGTATTGATACAGACATGCTTTATTTTACATGCTCTGTTATGATTTATACAGAAAAAACTATGTACAGACTTGTTTTGCTCAGCATTCAGTGGGTGTCAAAAGACCGAGAATTATGGGTGTTTTGTTCGGGCCTGTCCCCTGAAGCCTATCTAGGGCCTCACCAACCCTTTTAACTTGTTGCCTTCTGGACTTGTTAGAAATTTCAGCTCCTCTTCATTTCCATATTCCCCCTCCTCCTCTTCCTCCTTCTCATCGTCCTCCTCCTCCTCCTTCTCCTCATGCTATTCTCCTCCTCCTCCTCCTCCTCCATCTCCTCCTCCT
The DNA here is from genome assembly GCA_030015415.1 of Cynopterus sphinx. Taxonomy (NCBI): domain Eukaryota; kingdom Metazoa; phylum Chordata; class Mammalia; order Chiroptera; family Pteropodidae; genus Cynopterus; species Cynopterus sphinx. The sequence goes on along the minus strand of JAKZJJ010000075.1, from coordinate 82,167 downwards.
CCTCCTCTTCTTTCTCCACCTCCTCCTACTCCTGCTTCACCTTCTCTTCTTTCTTTTTTCCTCCTCTTCCCCCCTTTTTTCTTCTTGTTCTTGAAAAGAAACAATTGAACTTCACAAAGTGAAAAATCGAAAGAATGGTAATATAGACAGTTCATTCCTGCTGATCTGAACGGGTTTGTTTCTCTGGTTCCGGAAAGTAGCAGTTAGCTTGCATACTACGTGTAGTTGTGAGCAGGGGAGCACAGAACTTGTCTGGATCCGTGGACCCGGGTCCCTGTGATGTGCTTGCAACACGTGGGTGCCGTGCCTGCCATCGGCACAGGTGTGAGGGGTGCTGTGGACCGGTCACTCGGCCAAGAATGGCTCCACATGGAGTCGGAAAGTGCTTGCTTTCAAATGTGTTTCTGTGGCTTATGAGTTCTGAGTCCTGTGGCCAAATGGCACCTGGGCCGCTCGCGAAGTGTGTGATGAGCACTTGGTGCAGTGGTGGAGTGTGCTGGGAACCCGTGCCAGCCTACGGGGAGGAATCAGTCAGCGACCCCTGCTCTCATGCCGGTGATGGAGCCCGGGCACCATGTGCCGGTTGGCCCAGGGTCCGGCCTAAATCCTGGGAGCGGGATGGCGGCGTCGCAGGAGCCGATATGTCAGAGCGCAAGGCGACCGAGCAAGGCGACGGAGCATCAGTGGCGAGCAGCGCCGGTGCGGATGGTGTGTCGGGGCCGTGGTACTGCAAGGGAGGTGGTAGCGAGACGCTTTCGAAGCCGAGACTCGAGCCAAGCTGTGAGGGAGTTGCCGCGCGGGCTTGGCTTGCCTGTGGATTCGTCCAGAGGCGCGAGAATGCGTGGAGCACGGAGCGCGGAGGGCGGGGGGCGTGTGACGTGGCTGTCGGGGTCTTGTGTGGTTGGATACCGTGACGGAAAATGGCCTCCTACAGCTCTATGCGCGTCACCATGGAGACAAGCTTCATGGGACCCCTTTATTTGGTCAGCCGTGAGCTGACGCCGGGTTTCTCGCTGCGGATATGGTTCCCAGCGGACAGTGGGAGACGCCTGGAGACACTCGGGCTCGGTCCGAAGCCAGGGTGCTGCGGGCTCGTGAGGCTCAGAGGCTGCGCATGCCTTTAAACATCCCACGCCGCAAGGGACAGCCCAGCTGAGATCGTCGGCCGAGCCCGAGTTATCCCCAGCGTGAGATCGAGAGGCCCGGGATCGAGGAGTCGTTTCTTGCCGAGACCTCATGTGCCCGCCCTAGGAACGGGAGCAGGTCAGCTTGAAGACCACACGGTTTCTGGGGTCCGGTATCGGGGGCAGCCAGTCGAGGCGAGCCGTTGGGCTCCGCTTGGTGCTGGCTGTCCCGGCGAGATCGGGCTGGGGAAGGTGCACAGAGATAGTCCCCGCTGGTTTGCCGGGGCGACGGGTTCTTTGGGAAGAGGGCTTGTGAAGACCCTCGGGAAAGGGAGAAAGCGTTATTCAGGGAAGTGTCGAGGGCAGCCCGTCCTGGGATAGGCTTCTCTGTCCGAAAGTAGGAAGTAGCTCGGGCCATGGCACCACTCCTGCTTCTCCTTGGCCCAGCTCCAGGCCTCTTAAGACCACACTTTCCCGCCGTCCAGACATTCGGTCCGCTCTATGATTTTTCTTTGTGGACAGGATCAGCGTGCGGACTTTGAAGGGAAAATGGTAACAATTTCTTGGCCTAGGGAACGGTCAGAAGGACTTGCCCGACAGAAACAAACAAGAGAAATCACAACAAAACGCAACTAGACACAGCCCCCCAAACCAAAGCCAAACCTACCCCATTAAACCATACAAAACGATGAGAAACATAGGTCAAGACTCACAAAAATATCATGAAGCTGTATCTTGGAAACAGACATGAGAATGGTGTCCTTTCCCCAGTTCAGGCAGAGGTGAACATCAAGATTTAAATCAAAAATCAAACGGTCAAATTCCCCACAGAAAATGAGCAGGTCCAGACAAGGGTCCGAAGAAACCGAAATTGCCGACAGACAGGGAAAAAATGCTGAAACTTACTGACAACCAGAGAAATGCACACCGAGAGGGTGACGTTCTACCTGACAAGTTGCCCAGATGAAAATATAGTGGTCCATGACATGCGCTAGTTGCGGGACCTTTGACTGGGTGGGATACGTGTCCTCCTGCATCACTTTAATAACATGAAGCGGTACAACTTTCTGAAGGGGAAGTCGACAATACGGATTAGATACATGAAACATGCAGTCACAAAGCAGTTCCCTGTTGGAGATTTGCATGGTAAAAATAGTCATCGAATTTCACCAAGATTCAGACTCAGATAAAGATACTTGGATATATTTTACATAGTATAGAAAGGGTGACCATTGCACGATTTATTCTTTTTTATCATGGCAAAAGAAAAAAGATAGAAAGGAAAAGAAGAGAAGAGAAAATGTAAAGCAACAGAAGAGTGAAAGGTTACAGCAAACCAAGTATTTGAATAGGGTCAAATTACAAACATTATCAACTCACTAAATAATTAATTAATTGGTTCATTCATTTCCTTACTTACTGATTGACCTGTGTATGTACTTTTTATTCATTCATTCATTCGTTCGTTCGTTTATTTATTTATTTATTTATTTATTTATTCATTTATTCATTTCCCGGAAATGAAATCCAAAAGTAAGAGCCAAAACGTGTAGCAAACCATGTATCCGAACAGGGTCCAATTACAAATATTATCATCTCACTAAATAATTAATTAATTTGTTCCTTCATTTTCTTACATACCGATGGACCAGTTTATTTAATTTTTATTCATTCATTCTTCCCTTCATTGATTGATTGATTGATTGATTGATTGATTCATGTCCTGGAAATTAAATCCAAAAATAAGAGCCAAAACCTGTAGCAAAGCAAGTTTCTGAACAGGGTCAAATTACAAACATTATCAACTCACTAATTAATTATTCAATCAATTAATTAATTAAATAATCTATTTATTCCCTTCCTTACTCACTTATTGACTTGGTTGTTTCTTAACATTTTACTTGTTTGTTTGTTGATTTATTTCCTGATTACTTATTTTGTTTGTTAGTTTGTTTGTGATTTCTTTTGTTTTTATCCCAAAGTCATATGATGATGGTTGGAGAAAGCTTGAGTCAGGTGTGAAAACCAAATTTTTGGTTAATTCCACCAGAGCAGAAAGGGTGACTAGACTCGGAGGGAAGTCATGTACCCTGCCCTTTCGTTATCCCCTGCTCAGGATGGCAGAACTTTGAGTTTCTGGGAAAGTGAGCTGCTGGGTCTTTTTCTTTTCTTTCTTTCTTTGTCCCTTCGTGGGGATTCTCCATGTTTTCTATTGGGCACGGATTCATGTTGAGGCCTCAGGAAGGTGCAGTGTCTGTCAGTATACAAGGAACAGCCAGGCCGGATGTTCCCTAGCCCTGCAGAGTCACGAAGCATTCTTCTGTGCTGCCACGAGAGGGCAGCAAAAGCTCAGCCAAGGCCAACCCTGGGTGGGAGCTGAACACTGCTGTTGGGAGCTCAGTGCTCTTGACATGTTCCTGACAGAAAGCAATTGGCACGGCTTGTTTTTTCGGATCAATTGACTGATACTCACTGCGGGAATTGATCTATTGGAGAAAACACAAGTCGCCTGGAGACTCGCTATGCAGATCCCATCAAGGCTGACCGACGGGCCTTTCTTTTCGCATTCAGGGCTATGTGACGGAGAGAGGAATCCACACGTTTTGATATTCTTGTGTCCCCGGTACATGTTTTCTAACCTGCCCTTTCAAATCAAATGTCTCTGAAGCAGTTTCTTTCCTTAAAAAATAAATTTTTTTGATGCATGTTTTTCCATAGATTGCCTCAGTTTCCATCCGTGGAAAGCTTTGCAACATGCCTGACTGATTATCAGTGGCCACACTGAGGCTGTTTTCACTGGCTTTAAATGATCCAAAGTGTCCAGTGCATAAAATGTGAGACACAGTCCCGAAACTGGACATCCCTCACGTCTCATTCGGTGAGTGTTCGGCCATCGCTGCTTCGTCAATTTTCAAGCCAGAAATGGTAACAGGTCGCTTCCACGATTCCTCTGTGGAATGACTATATCTCCTTTGATCCCAAAATCGCCATCATCAAAAGTGGTTTTCATTTTGACAATCATTGATTTGTCCTTTCTCTAGAAATTTGTTCTATGGAGTTTATTGTCTGCCTTGAGATGTGAAATTCTCGACGTCAAAGTAGTTTCCATTGCCAATCTACCATTTGCATTGTTTAGATTTTAACATTGACCCATTTCGATAAAGACCTGGGTCATATTACATGGTCTGTTATGATTTATACAGAAAAAGTATTCAAAGAGTTGCTATTGCTCAGCATTTCATTGGGTTCCTAAACACCGAGAATCACGGGTCTTTTGTTCGGTCCTGTCCACTGAAGCCTATGTACGGTCTCACCTACCCTTCCAATTTGTTGCCTTCTGGACTAGTTAGGAATTTCAGCTCTTCTTCATTTCCATACCCCTCCTCCTCCTCCTCCTCCTCGTCCTCCTTCTCCTCCTCCTCATCTTCCTCCTCTTGGTCCTCCTCGGCCTCCTGCGTTTCCTCCTCCTCCTCATTTTTCTTCCTCCTCCTCTTCCTTTTGCTTGTCCTTCTCTTCTTTCATTTTTTCCCTCTCTTTTCCCCTTTTATTTCTTCTTGTTCTTGAAAAGAAACAATTGAACTTTACAAAGTGAGAAATCCCAAGAATGGTAATATGGACGGTTCATTCCTGCTGATCGGAAATTGTTTGGTTCTCTGTTTCTGGCAAGTAGCAGTTAGCTTGCCTGCTACGTGTAGTTGTGAGCAGACAAGCACAGCACTTGTCGGAATCCGTGATCCCGAGTCCATGTGAGGTGCTTGCAACACGTGGCAAACTTGCCTGCCAACCGGCCCAGGTGTGAGGGGTTGTGTGGACCGGGCACTCGCCCAAGAATGTCTCCAGATAAAGTCGTAATGTGTTGGCTTACAATTGTGCCGCTGTGGCTTACGAGTTTGAGTCCTGTGGCCAAATGGCACCTGGGTCGCTCATGGTGTGCGATGAGCACTTGGGGCAGTGGCGGAGTGTGCTGGAAACCCGTGCCAGCCTACAGGGAGGAATCGGTCAGCGGCCCCTGCTCCCATGGTGGTGATGGAGCCCCTGCATCAGGTGCCGGTTGACCCAGAGTCCAGCCTGACTCCTGGGAGCAGGGTGGCGGTTTCGTAGGAGCCGAGATGTCGGAGCGCGGGGTCTACCGGGCAGGGCGACGGGGCGTTCGTAGCGAGCAGCCCCGGTGCGGACGCAGTGTCGGGGCCGTGGGTCTGCAAGGGAGGTGGCACGTAGACGCGTGCAAGCCCGGGGCGACAGTCAAGCTGTGAGGGACGCGCCATGCGGGTTTGGCTTGGCTGTGGATTTGGGAGAGGCTCGAGGATATATGGAGCACCCATCGCCCAGGGCGGGGGGCGTGTGACGTGGCCGTCGCGGTCGTGTGTGATTTATTCCCGTGACGGAAAATGGCCTCCTTTTGTTCTATGTGCGTCACTATAAAGACCAGCTTGGTGGGACCCCTTTATTCGGTCAGCCGTGAGCTGATGCCGGGCTTCTCGCTGCGGATCTGGGTCCCAGCGGACAGTGGCAGACGCCTGGAGACACTCGGGCTCGGTCCGAAGCCAGGGCGCGGCAGGCTCGTGTGGCTCAGAGGACGCGGACGCCTTTAAACGAACCGCGGCGCGAGGGACATCCCCGCTGAGAGAGACGGCCGGGCACGAGGATTCCTAGCGTGAGGTCGAGAGGCCCAGGATCGAGGAGTCTTAGTGACCGAGTCCCCGTGTGACCGCCCAAGGTACGGGAACATGTCAGCGTGAGGACCACACGGACCCTGGCGTCCGGTGTCCGGGGCAGCCAGTTGAGGCGAGCCCGTGGGTTCAGTTTGACTCTGGCCGTCCCGAAGTGATCTGGCAAGGGAAGGTCCCCATAGAGGGTCCCCACCTCTTTGCCGTGTCTACGGGGTCCCCGGGGAGAAGGTGTGTCAAGCCCATCGGGAAAGCGGGAACCAGTTGTCTGTGACAGGGTGAGGGCAACCAGGCGTGTGAATGTCTTTTATGACTGGAAGCATCTGTGGCCATGGCCCCACCCTTCTTCTACTTGTCCCTCTCCTGGCCTGTTTAGGCCACACCCTTCTGCTGCCTATACATTTGGTGGGCTGTGTGATATTTCTTTTGGACATGATCAGCCTTCCAGACTATGAAGGGAAAATGTTAGCTATTTTTTGGCCTAGGTTATTGTTACAATTCGTTGCACAGGAAAAAGAAATGAGATCAAATTTTAATTAAATGAAAGTATTGCCACCCAGACGAATCCAAAGCAAACCCAAAAGATTAGAAATATATGTATAGAATCATGAAATTACTATTAAGATGTATAATGGTAACTACATGAGCAAGGTCTCCTTTAACCAAATTTGGCAGAGCTCATCATCACAACTTGACAATGAAATGTTTAAGATTTCAGTAGTACTATTGGATTTCAATAGGATGGTAGAAAGAAACAATTTACTGACCAACAGGAAGATGTTGGACCTTACTGAAAATCAAGGAAAACAAACTCAGACATTACATATCACTTCCTACACTCCATGTTGCTCAGAGTAAAACAAACTGAAATCTGACACCTACTATTCTGTAGAGTTGCATACTGGATGGGGAATGTGTCTTCATACTTTGTTTTAAAAACGTGTAGTGGTACACCTTTGAAAGGACAGGTGGACAATATTTATTGGATATAGAAATTATAGAGCCCTTATGGAGTGCCCTGTGAGGTATTTGCCCTGGAGAAATATTTATCTAATTTCACTTGGATAGAGAGATATACAGATACATAGATATATTACATAGTAAAAAGGTGTTCATTAAAATATATTTATTAAAGCTGAAGAAATAACAAAAAAAAAGTAGAAAGAGATAATAAAGAAGGAAATGAAATAAAAAAGGAGAGCCAAAACTTGAAGCTTCCCACCTATCTTAACATGGTCATATTACTAGTATTTTATTTGTTTGTTTGCTTACAAAAAGAAACTTCATGCTAGTTCAAGTAAGCTAGTTTCAAGCATGAAAACCAATTTCAAGGTTAGCACCCCAAAATGAGATTGTTGACTTTAGTCAGAAGTATCCCATGCACCCTGTCCTTTCTACATCCCTTGCTCAGGATCTCACATACCTGACTCTCTGGTAAAGTAAGCTAATGGATATACTTTTCTTTCCTTGTACCTTTCTGGGGATTGTCAATTATCTATTATGGGCACAGATAAATGTTTAAGTTTCAGGGTGATATAATATCTATGAAAATTTAAGGAACACACATGAATTTGAGGTCTTACTCCATATTCATGAATTATTCTTCTGTGCTTGCCCTGGAATGGAGCTGATTCACAACAACCACAAATAGTCTTTGGTTTGAAGTTAAACACTGCTGTTCAGATCTCAGTTACTTTAACATGTTACTTGCACAAACAAGTTAGTCATTACTTGTGTGTATACGCCACATTTTGTCTACCCATCCATCCATGATGGACATTTGTATTGTGTCCATCTCTTGGCTGTTGTGAACATGCTGTTATGTACACTACAGTGCAAATAATTGTTTCAGTCCTTGCTTTCTCTTCTTTTGGTTGTATGTCTACATGTGGGATTGCTGAGTCTTGGGGTAATTCTAAGTTCAAATTTAAAGGTTTTTTTACTCTTTTTGTAATAACACTTAGATGTTATTTTCCCTTTTCATATTTCTTTTTTTAAATTTTATATTTTTAAATATACGCTTGGCATAAAATATCTCAGGTGAACAACAATGTAATTAGACATTTATAAAACTTACACTAGATTTACCACCCGATAAATTTAGTAACCATCTGATACATATGGTGTGTAGCTACCAGTTTGTACCTCTTAACCCTGTCCCTTTTTTCCCCCATCCCCAAAACCCCTCCCATCTCATAACCATCAAAATGTTTTCTGTATATATGAGTTTGTTTCTGTTTTGTCCTTTAGATGTCACATGTAAGCGAAATCATATGGCATTTGTCTTTCTCTGAGTTGCTCCACTCAGCACGATACGCTTCAGGTCCACCCATGTTGTTGCAGGTGGCAAGATTTCATTCCATTTTCTAGCTGAGTAATATTCCATGATACATATGTGCCACTTTTTCGTTCCTTCATTATTGACCCTTGATTTCTTCATCCTGGCTCCCTCCATATCTTGAGCACTGGAAATAATGCTGCAATGACTATGTGGATGCACACATCCCTTCAAAGTAGTGGTTTGGGTTTCTTTGGGTAAATAACCAGTAGTGCGGTTATGGTTCCTTTTTTTCTCTCCTGTTACAGTCTTGGTTTTAAATCCATTTTGTCAAGTAGAAATGCCACTCACCCAGCTCTTTTTTTTTTCTTTTCATGTACATGAAATCTACTTGTCCATCCCTGTATTTTCAGTCTGTGTGTTTCTTTTGATGTAAAGTGAGTCTTTTCTAAGGGTGTGTGAGGGCAGCACATGTAAAGGTCTTGTTTTCTTATCTATTCAGCCACCTTATGTGTTTTGATTGCAGCATTTAACCCATGTATATGTCAAGTAATTCTTAACAGATAAGCATAAATTGCCATTTTATTATTTATATATTTTCTTTTTTCTTCTTAAAAGATTTGCTCTTGGTTTGGAGTTGATGAACGCCTTTTGCTTTTTCTTTTCTGGGAAGCTCTTCTCTGCCCCTCGATTCTAAATGATAGCGTTGCTGGACAGAATAATCTTGGTTGTAGGTACTCTCTTTTCATCATGTTGATTATTTCTTGTCCATGTCTCATGGCCTACCATATTTCTTTTGGAAAAGAAGCCTACTATGGGATCTCTCTTGTAGGCAAATAACTGTTTTTCTGCTGCTGGTCTTAAGATTATCTCCTTGCCTTTAGCATTTGGCATTTTAATTAAGATGTGTCATGATGTGGGCCTCTTTGTGTTCATCCTGTTTGTCACTGTGCACCTCTTGGTGATTCTTTTGCCAGGTCAGGGAAGTTTTCCATCATTGTTTCATCAAATAGTTTTTGAATTCCTTGCTCTCTCTGCTCCTCCCGGTGCCTATGATGTGCATATTGTTACACCTAATGTTGTCCCACAGGCCCCTTAAACTATCCTCATTTTATTTGCTGTTGGATTCTTCTTTCTTTGTGATGTTTAGCTTGGATGTTTTTTGCTACCTCATCTTCCAAATTGCCGATTCGATCCTCTGCTTCGTCTAATCTACTGTCAATTCCCTCTAAGGTATTCTTCATTTCAGTTACAGTATTTTTCATTTCTGACTGGTTTTTTTTTATGTTTTTTTTAATCTTTATTTTTATGTTTCCTATCTCTTTGTAGTTGTTCTCAGTGAGGTCATGGAGCATCCTTATAAGCAGTGTTTGAACTCTGCATCTGGTAGATTTCTTGCTTCCATTGTGTTTAGTTCTGTTTCTGGAGCTTTACTCTGTTCTTCCATTTGGGATATGTTTTACTGTCTTTCCATTTGGGCTACCTCCCCGTGTTTGTTTCTGTGTATTTAGGTAGGGCTGTTCTGTCTCTCAGTCTTATTGGAGTGACCTTATGTAGTATATGACCAGTGGGTCCCAGTAGCGCCATCTCCCTGCTAACCTGAGCCAGGTGCTCTAGGTGTTTCTCTTGCCTGGGTTGTGTGTGCCCTCCTGTTGCAGTTGAGCCATGGTTGCTGTTTGCACATCACTGGGAGGGATTGACCCTCAGGCCGATTGGCTGTGACTGGAATGGAAAAGTTGCTGTGCAGCGACTCACCCTACAAAGCAGGATTTGTTTTAGAAGGGCTCTGCTGCCCGCAAAGTTTGCCCCTTGGGTGTGTTGTCTGAGGAAGTGATTGAGTAGTGCTCTGCTGTGATTTGAAGCCACCACTTTGAAAACATTAGCTGGGGCTCAAAATGTTACAGATTGAGTTACCTTGTGACCCAGCCTTCCACTGCTGGATACATACCCAAGAGAAATGAAAATATACCTCCACACAGAGACTTATGCATGAATGATGCTCCTGTGAACATGAACTGAAAACAGTTTAATTGCCAATCACTTGCTAAGTGCATAAACAAACGGTGCTATACCTATATGGTGCAATATTACTGGATCATGAAAAGGAATGAAGCACTGTTACATGTATGAGTAAACTTGAAAATCATTGTGCTCACTTAAGAGCCAGAATCAAGGGCCACAAATTGTATGTTTCTATTTGTATGAAATATCCACAATAGTCAAATCTGTGGATACATATCGGAGATTGCCCAGAACTGTTCCAGGAGAGCCTGGGGATTGACTGCTGATAGGTACATCATTGCTTGCTTTCATTCTTTCTTTCTTTCTTTCATTCATTCTTTCTTTCTTTCTTTCTTTCTTTCTTTCTTTCTTTCTTTCTTTCTTTCTTTCTTTCTTTCTTTTTTTCTTTCTTTCCTTCCTTCCTTCCTTCCTTCCTTCCTTCCTTCCTTCCTTCCTTCCTTCTTTTCCTTCCTTCCTTCCTTCCTTCCTTCCTTCCTTCCTTCCTTCCTTCCTTCCTTCCTCCTTCCTTCCTTCCTTCCTTCCTTCCTTCCTTCCTTCCTTTCTTTCTTCCTTCATTCTCTCTCTCTCTTTCTCTCTCTCTCTCTCTCTCTCTCTCTCTCTCTCTCTCTCTGATTAAACCATTCTGGAATTAATGGTGATGGTTACATAATCTTTTGAATATACAGAAATCCACCAAATTGTTCATTTTTAAATAGAGAATTTCATTGTGTGTAAATTATGTCTCAAGAAAGCTATTTTACAAAAGACACACATCAATGAGAAAAGTGTGCCCAGGAAGGAATGGGGAAGATGCACTTGAGTCACTTTAGAGAAATAGCTTCTTTTCTTTAGAATTCTCTTAAGTGGATTTTGCTTTTAACATAAAGTAGTTAACCAATAAAACAGCTACACTTCCTACATGGTTCCATTTCACAATGGCCTCGTTATTCCAAAAACATTATTAAAGGGTTTAAAATCAAAGAGAAGCACATGTGTAGTGTGCAAATGTACTTAAGCGACCCATATGACTTAACTCAGACTTTCTCACAGCATCCTTCTAGGTCCCATTGGAGAGAAGAGGCCAGTGGGCCTGTGTGTAAAGGAGATATCAAGATTCTGAGCCAGTAACCCCAGAACGAGGGCTAGAAACATTTCTCTGGAGCAAAGAACAAAGGTGTACATGTCTCCAACTTCATTCCACCCCCTATCTTGGGTCATTGAGTTCTGTAAGAGTTATGTGAGATTGAGAATAGTGTCATGCAGATCATGGCCACGTGGCCCGGCTTCCAGAGATGCTAGGGTTTTATATAAAGAAGGTTTGATTCAACAGGTCTTCAGCGCTGGGCTGGAAATACAGCTCTCAGTGTAGCTTTCAGAGTAGACATTGTAATTTATACCACTGCTTTCTCTCAGCACCTCACTGTTCCATGGGACCTCCTCACATCCCTACTCCCCTGCAAACTGCCTCCAACACACCCCCATTGTCCCTGGCTCAGGAAACCCCTTGCCCTGGCAGATATACATCACTGTAAGTTCTTGCATTGGGCTTTTCTGCAAGAGTACTGGGGATGGGATACAAAACTGTTTTGAAGAATCTGATGCTTTAAGTTGAGGACAGATTGACTTCTCTGAAAAGGCTTTGCCAACAGCGAAGGACCACTTCGCTTTAGAGACAGAGTTCATGCTCCCATCCTGGGGTCTGTGAGAGCCTGTCAGCAGAACATGTGGGTCACAGACCTCCATTCTCTGATGGAGCACCACTTACCCATGGGGGGCTGTTCCAGGCCTGAGGGTCCCACCTTCATAATGCCCTGTATTTATCTACAGTTTCACTCAGCACGCAGTCACCATGTTTTCACCTGAAGATAATGCTGATTGCCAATTGAGAGGTTTCGTCGTGGCAACAGTAGCCTGCATCCTCACCACCATGTCCATAGGCTTCGCGGTGTGGCGGATGTGGAACATGGACGACCTGGCGCATTACTTTCTTGGTCTAGCCCGTGTGGGAGTGTAGAAAGTGTACATTTTCCACCTCAATGGTTTCTTCAACACAGTCACATCTTACCACCGTTACGCCAACTGGGATACCTACCTCCCGCTTGATATTCGTTTTTCTCAGCACCTCCTACTGGCTGCCAGCATCCTAGAGCTCCTGGGAAAAGCTACGGTGGTGTGTGCATTAAGGAATGTATACGTGACAGATTTTCATACGTGTGCCACATACGACCTAATTACCGTTTCAGAATTTATGAACGTAGTGGCCAGTATTTTTGTCTCCATTGCTGCCATCTGACATTACTGGGACATGATGAACGAAGAAGGTATATCCTTCCAAACTTCTTTCTCTGTGGCCTTCAATCCAGATACACTGGAAGTAGGCATTGCCTTTCTTGTGGCTGGTCTGGCCGGTAACTTTCCATTGTCATTTGGGATATATTTTCTCTGTTTTAGATCCCCCCCCCCAATGCAATAAAGTACATCCCAAAATTTGGGAAATATGAAAATCCACGTGTTGGCTTTGCATACCCAAGTCTACCCGGAGTGTCTGGGAAGTAGTATTAGGGTGCTCTATGAAATCTTTTCAAGGATTGAAGACCATGGCAAAGGTAGTTTTGAGTAGAGAGTTGCCCAACCAGTTTCCTTTTATCTTCTCTGTCCAAATATGTTCATTGATTGAATTAAGGAACTTTCATTTTTTAAAGGAGGATCTTGCCCCCCTGCCAGTTGCTCTTACTAGCTCTTGATTTTAACTATTACTTAAGCAATATGATAAACCTACTGGATGGAACTAAGAGTGTCTGAAAGTTTTACATCTCGCTCTTAAACTTCTAAAAAAAATCAATTGTGTTTTCTATAGCATGGTAACAATATCTTTTCATAATGTACAATTTTCCAAAATGTGCAAAAGTAGAAAGAATAGTATAAGAAATCCTGCCTCTGACATCTATTACCAGACTCCACAGTGTCAAGATTCTGCCATATTAGCTTTATCTCCTCTTTCTTCCTTCCTTTCTAACCTATTTTTCTTTCTCCAATGGATTTTAAAGCAAACCCCAGACACCATGTCACTTCATTTCTGTATATTTGAATTTTACTCTCTTAAAATAAATGGACATTTCTTAAGGTATAATACATCGTATCATACCTTTCAAAATTAACAATTATTCCTTCTCATCAAATACTTATAATTGTTAAATTTCTTAAAAGTAATTCTACAGTTTTTTTTGTTTTTCCTCCTGAGGTGCTCACTGTGTCTCTCGAGTCTTATTTTAAACACTGCCCTGCCACACACCTTTTGCCCTGTTTGTAAAAAATGATTTTGATTTGCTGAAGGAAGTGAGTGACTTGTGCTGTTCTTAAACTTGTTACCTCTTGAGGCTTGATTAGATTCTAGGTCAGCTGTTTGTGGAAGAGTATTTCAAAGGCGGTGCCATGTTCCGAAATGCATTATACTAGGTGGCATATGGTAATTGTCCTTTGATGATTCTAGAATGAAGGATAATGCCCTAGGCGATCATTGGTGTGGAGCAATGTATTGTTTTAGAAATTGTTTTTGCTATTTTGGTTTCCCTTTTTGTCTTTTGAAAGTATGAACTCAACTGTTGAGTAGAAATCTTTCTACTTTTTTGGCTCTATGCTATTTCATCATATGGATGTACCCTAGTTTATTCAGCCAGCTTGGTATGTACATATGTATGTATGGTATTCCATGGTGCTACAACTTTTTATATTTTGCCAGTATCTTCAGGCTAGATTCCAAGGACTTTGTCATTTAAAAATATGTGTTGCTGCTACTTCTATAGGGATGATCATTTTGCATCCCCCTGAGCAAGCTATGAGAATGTCTGCTTCAGTGCTTTGTTAGGAAAAAATACACTGTAAAGCTTTTGAATTTTTCTTCAAAATATAGGTCAGAAATGGTATCTCAGTGTCATTTTAATGTATATTTCCCTTCTTACTGAGTTGAGCATTTTTTCAAATGTTTCAAAGCTATTTTTTTTTTTACTTCATGATATGTTATCTGCTGCCAAGTAATCAAGTGCTCCAAAGTTTAGCGGCTTCAAGCAACAGGCATTTATTTGTTATCTCACAGCTACTGTGGATCAATAGTTTGGGCACAGCTTAACTGGATCTTTATTTCAGCAGTCCCCAACCATTATGACACCTGGGACTGGTTCTCCCATGAGGACCTAATTCCTAATGAACTTAGGAAGAGCCGAGGGAGTGATGTCAGCACTGGGGAGCAGCTGCAAATAAGACGAAACTTAGCTCTCTTGGCCTTGTACCCGATAGGCCACTATCAGGTACTGATCCATGGCCTAGGTAACACAGACGTCTGCTCTATGTCACAGTCTCTTCCAAAGCCCCAGTCTAAATGTCAGCTGGGCCTGTGGTCTCATCTGAAGGCTCAGGAGGAAAGATCCAGTTCATAGCGTGCTTACGTTGTCATCGGCAGGATTCATTTCTTCAGTTCCTCACAAGCTGTTGGCCATAGTATTCAGTATCTGGGCAGATGGACCACTTGTCGAGCGTCATGGAAAATGGCAGCTGGCTCCATCAGAGCAAGTAAGTGAGAGAGGCAGAGCGTGCCAGCAAGATGGCAGCCATAGGTTTACATAACCTAATCACAGAAGTCACGTTGCATAACTTTTGCCGTTTTCTATTTATCAGAGGCATGCCATTAGGTCTCGCCTGTGCTCAATGGAAGAAGAGTGAGGGCGTAAAAGTGAAAAAAATGGGTCTCATCTGGTGCCATTTCACAACATGCCTATCGCAGTTTCCTATTTTCAGCCCATTCTTCTAAAGATTCGCTGGTGTTCTTTATTTTTAGGAGGTCTTAATAGAGCACGAAGAGTTGCCCTTTGTCTAGTGTCTTTCACTTATAAAGACCTTTTCTAATTTGTTTTTTTTACTAAACTTTGCTAATTATATATTTTGTTATGCAAAGATTTTTATGAAGTGTACATCTTTTTTGATTTATCAATCTCTTATTGGTTCTGGGTTCTGAGTCAAAATTTAGGTATCTTTTCTCCACTTCCGTATTATAAAAGCTTTTGTTCATTTTTTCCCTAGTGCTTGAATGGTTTTCTTTTATCTGCTATTCATTTGAAATTTATCCTGATATTCAATGTAATCTATTTGGACAAATTTACCTTCCTGATAGATTCTTCTTTGTACCTGTTCCACTTAATTAACAAAAGATCTTTTCTCTCAGTTTCAGATACCGTTTTTTTCATATGCTTATTTTGCATTAATATTGGGTCTATTTCTGGTGTCTTATTTGATTTTTTTAGAGCATTTATGTACTAATGTGCCAGTACAATCCTTTTAAAGATGTTATATTCTGATTTTAGAATACTATGTGATGTGCTATGCTTATTCCTTTTCCCTCCCTGAGTACTTTCTCTGTTGTTTCTCCTTATTTTTAAATTTGAATTTTCTAATCAACTTCTCTTACTCCAGACTGGAAAAGAATACTTTAATTTCCGTGAGAATCATGCTATTTAAAAGTTAACTTAGGGATAACTGACATATGTATAACATTGAGTCTCCTTCATCAATAATAGGATATGTCTTTCCCTTTGTTCAAGTCTACTTTTTCTTTTTGAAGGTTTAAGATAGTTTTCTGTGCAATGGGTTGTTTGGGAAGTGGGGCAGTTATGAGCAGAGATACTGTACCCACATGCACTTGCACACTAATGCCAAGTTTCATTTCTCATGTGTAGATATCTTAGCATACTATTGCTGGGGTGGATGGTAGGTCTACCTTGTTTTCAGACCTTCAGCTCACATTTGCTTTTCTCATTCAGCATGTATAGTCGTGTGTGTTTGGTGGCAGTGGTGATCAATATTTCTACTCTTCTGATGATCGTTAAAACAGCAGTTAAGATAATTTTCAGAAAGTTTGCACTAGGAGCATAGGTCTTATTCATACAAATTTAGGTAACTGCGCCCAACACCCTACCCAAAAGACAGGCCCTTCTGAACTGTTGAATGATTTTTTTTCTCCCAAACCTCATGAGTGTTCCAACTAGCTACCCGGGTATCTGGTAGGTAAGCGCCCAGGATGTCCTCAATGGATTACACTTGAAAATCATGTTTAAGGCCAACTCAAGAGAGAGCCACCAACTTCAGCTCATTCCTACAACAATAAATTCTTTCTGTGCCACCGAAATCTTTCAACCAAGGACCTTAGGGCTATAGCACAGGCAAGACACTCAACTTCTACTTGTGATGCTTGATCACTAAAAACTCTTCAGATTTTGAAAGGGCCTCAAACAAAATGAAATAAATGACTGAATAATTTCATCATGAATTGGTTAAAAATTAGACATAATTTGATCTCACAGCCACACACTGATGGTTGATTGAGTTCAGAAGAAAGAAATCAAAGGGAAAATATGAAAGTTCCTTCTCAAAGTATATTTGAGTCTGTGAGAGCACAGTGTTTGAAAACATTTCCCCCACTAATGTAATTCTATCAGCTATTTAAATATGTGTGCTGAAAACATTGCCAAAGGACCTACTTTGACTGGGTCCTTTGCTAGAATGTTAACTAGCCCTGTTACCTTTTTGTTTAGATATGTTTTATTGGCCACAGACTCTTTCTCTCTAGTGGAGATCTTGTAAAATAGTAATAGCATTATTTAGTAAATGTCCTTTCCCTGTTGACCTTTATTTGCATAATGTCCGCAGCTCTCAAACATTGGGAACTTGAAGGTATTATACCCTTTTGCATTTAAAGATGTCTTGGCTTCCTTACCCCGTGTTTGGAAGGAGCTGGATGGCTTCTGTGCACCCGTCAGCACTTCAGGGCCGGCCTGGGCTGAGTAGTTCGTATTCTCCATGCAACTGCAACAATGGCTGGTAAAACGGCTTTTAGGGAAACATCACTTACCTAACAAAGAAATATTTTCCCATAGTAATTGTGACAGAGGCGAACCTTATACCAGAGGGGAGCTGGAGACCAAGCAGAGGACAGCACATCTGCAGCCTGATAGTCATAGAGCGAAGTTACTGAACTGGCTTGGGCTGTGGAAAGTGGTCCTTTGATCCTCTTTCGCCTTCAATCTCTAGAGAGAGCAAGATGATAAAGAATTTCAACACAGCAGGTAAGGGGATTGCCATGGCAGGGTGTGCTTTGGGGGATCAGGGTGAACAAAGAAAAAAAAAAGAATTTCAAGATATTTTGAAGGATTCCTTGGAAAGATTCTTACAGGGACTTGCTTTATGTTTTATAGGAAGAAGACCAGACAATGTATCCGGTTCATTTCCTGTTGGTAGGGCACACACTGAGGATGCTGTAAAGGCAGGTGGAATTTTTAAAATATTTTCTCCCTCACAGAGATCCTTTTAGGTAGTCAGGGGCAGAGGGTTGGCATGTGGCATTTGGCCTGGAGGTGAAAATTGAGAAGTGCCAGGACATTTATTGTGGAGACCAGGAAGAAAGGTGTCACTGGGGACAGCACTCCCAGACAAATAAAGAGCAGCACGGCCCATGTTCATGCGATCTCCAGCCTTCACCTCAGTACCAGCTTGCACTCTGAGGAAGAGCCAGGAAGTGACAGCTGTCATACTGGCCAATGAGTAGGGTGTTTCATGGTTCATGACGCGTTTTCCCCTTCCTCTTTCTGGCTGACCCTTGGCATTTCTTAGGAATGTACTGGGTTGTTTTGAGCACCAGGAAGCACACAGTCCTCTAACACAGAGGGAACACAGGGCAGATAGCCTCCGCTTCCACACAAGTGATTGAAATATCGAGAGTTTATGTAGCTGGTCCATGGTCAGTGGTGGAGGTGAGATGAAACCCCACAACTTCTGAACACAGCCCTCTGTTGTTATAGTCAAAGAAAGTAATATGATCTTTGGAGAGCTGTTTTTCTACCCCAAAAGCTTATTGTGTATTTGATGGAGGTGTCTTGTTAGACTTGCCATACGCCACCACAATGTCCTCTTCCTATTCTCCTCAGGATCTGTATTCCTCCTCTCGGAGTCAGGTCAAGACTTTAGGACTCTAGATGATTTCATCCATTTTTCTTTTCTCGAGTTCTCTTGTTTCCTCTTCAAACAGGGAAGCTCACTCAACAGAGAAAATCAGGAGAGCAACAAAATTGTAGTTTCTCAAGAAATATTGAAAGTCCACTTAGATTCCTAACTGGCTGCACTTTTCTGAAAAATTTCATTCTATGAAGCACGATTTTTTTTTTTTTTTTTTTTTTTTTTTTGCCGCTTGGGCAAGAACATCAAATTACAGAGAAAAATTGTGCTTCCTTTTTGAATGTCGATAAATTCCACCCTGTTGTAGCCCCCAACTGGACACATGCCAAATGTTCACTAACAGAAGAATGGATATACAAACCGTGGATGTCCACAAATAAAACGTAATACAATAATAAAAATGAACACAGTGATGATACATTTAACAAGAAAATTGAGTTTTTTCTGGTCAACATGGAAAAGCAGTTACATGTTATGCTCGCCTCATCCCTGGATCACCTCAAAAGAACAAGTCAACTATCGAATGACCATCGCTGGGAGTTGCCTGAATTCCAGGTGAACAGAAGTCTTCTGACTTGGGTCACACAGAAGAGGCCACCTCAAGACAGGTAGGAGTGCCGGAGGCCCAGAACAGGGTGGCCAACACCCCTTTGTGGTGATTAGAAATCAGAAGAGACATCTCAGCTGTGGGGGTCCCCCTGGAGGAGCCTGGTGTTCCAAACCCACACTGGTCTCACCATACCAAGGTTCTATTGCCAGGAAGTGAAATCCCCACACTTCTGTCTGTGAAAACTAGTAGAGACTGTGACTGAGTGAGATAGATGGCCTCCTAAGGGGCCATGCACACATAGACTTACTGCTAATGGACTCACTCACTGTAGTTCCAGTGCTGAGGCAGCTGTTCAAAGGTGCCAGGGCCACACAGGAGGAACTGAGTTGACGGTCGTCGGAGTGAGGGCTGGACGGGTGGCTTTCTCCCAGACTGAAGAGCGGCAGAAGCCTTTATTCCTTTGTTGAGCCCAGCGTGCAGACCCAGGGAGCTGCTATATCTGAGTCTCTGTCAACATAACTAACACAGGTCACCACACTCTCGGGAGTCCCTTGGACCTTCCCTTTCTAAACATGCAGGTGCACCCAAGCTGCTTCCAGTGGTTTCTCCATACAATCAGCCTGTCTTGGCTCATGCTGTGGACCATCCTGAAATCTCTCAAAGATTCGCACACACCAAATAAACAGCATCTCGCCTCAGCGAGCTCCATACATCTTGCCAAGCAGCCCCAAGTTCTGCATTAGTGGCAACCAACTTTGGCTTGAGTCTTGGCCTCTTGAGGCACCTCCAGTTTCAGCATGGATAACAGCCATCTACGAATTGCTTAGTGTCTCATTTCAGATGGCTGAACCTGCTGCTAAACTTGGCCTGAAGGGGGTACCCTTTCAGAACACCCGAGGGCCTTTGCCCTAAGTTTTGGAGTTAGGACAAAGCTACAGAATCATCCTGCTAACTCTAGAGATGACACACCAAAGAGTAGACTGAGAAGGCATCAAAACCCTCCTGAAGACCATCCTGCTCTGTAGGGTCAGCGCCTGCACAAGCATCTCCTTCGCTGCTGATCAGCTTGAGGATCATTCTTTCCCACTGATGACCAAACAACAACCAAGGCTCAAATACAACAGTTGGGCACATAATACCTATCCAACAGACACACCTGGAGCATCCAGTTGAAGAGGCCAGGGTGATGGCGACATTAGGATCCACGGGACACACACTACATATGGCGACTCTACTGAGACTGGGAGACAGAGAAGCCCTACTTAATACATACAAACAAAGAGGAGGAGGCAGACAAAATGAGGAGATAGAGAAACATGTTCCAAAATAAAAGAAAGAACAAAGCTCTAGAAGAAGAACTAAACACAATGGAGGCAAGGAAACTGCCAGATGCAGAATTCAAAACACTGCTTATAAGGCTTCTCCATAATTTCAGTGTGAACAATGACAAAGAGATAAGAAACATAAAAATGGAGATACAAAACATAAGGAAGAACCAGTCAGAAATGAAGAATACTATAACTAAAATGAAGAATACCTTACAGGGTATTGACAGTGGAATAGATGAATTAGAGGACTGAATCTGCAATTTGGAAGATGAGGGAGCAGAAAACATCCATGCAGAAGAGTAATAAAAATAAAAAAAAAGAATTCTTCCAAAATAAGGATGGTTTAAGGGTCCTCCAGGACAAAAACAGGCATTACGACATCACATCATAGGAACCAGATGAGGAAAGACAGCAGGAACCTCAAAATCTATTTGATGAAATAATGATTGAAAACTTTCCTAACTAGGCAAAAGAATCACCAGAAGTGCACACTGACAAACAAGATGAATCCAAAGAGGCCCACACCATGACACATCCTAATTAAAATGCCAAAGCTTAAACACAAGGAGAGAATCTTAAGAGCAACAGGAGAAAAGCAGTTAGGTGCCTATAAAGGAGCTCCAATAAGACAGCTAATTTTCCAACAGAAACTTTGAAGGACAGAGGGATGGGCACGAAATAGTCAAAGTGATGAAAACCAAGGCACTTCAACCAAGATTGCCCAGAAAAGATAAAGACTTTCCCAGAGAAACACACTGAAAAGCTGAAGTTGTTCATCAGCACTGAACCGGTATTACAAAAAAAAAAAAAAATTAAAGGGATTTTTTTAAAGAAAAAAATTACATTAATGTAAATAGATTAAATCCTCCAATCACACAATATAAAGTGGCTGAATTTATAAGAAAACAAGACCCTTTTACACATGCTGCCTACAAAAGACTCACTTTAGGTCAAAAGAAACACACAGACTGAAAGGAAAGGGGTAGGAATGGAAAGAGCCATTTTCTGAACATGGAACCAAACAAAAATCTGCACTACCAGGCAAAATAGACTTTACAGCAGAGGCTATACCAAATGTCAAAGAAAGACCCAGTAATTCCATTTTGGGGAAATAGTCTCAAGAAACCCAGAACACCACTTTGAAGGGAAATGTGCATCCTTATGTTCATTGCGGCATGATTTACAATAGCCAAGATGTGGAGCTAACCTGAGTATACATCAGTGGATGAATGGATAAAGAAGAGGTGGAACTTATGCAATGGAATGTTACTTGGCCATAAAAGGAATGAAGTCTAGCCATCTGCAATGACCTGGGTAAACATGGAGGGTATCGTGTTTGTGGAGTAAGTCAGAGAATGACAAGTGCCATATGATTTCACTTATGTGGAATCTAAGGGACAAAATCGACAAAATAGAAAGAAACTCAAAGACACAGAGAACATTTTAATGGTTGTCAGTTGGGAGGCATTTGCAGCGGGTCACTGGATGAAACAGGGGAAGGAATCAAGTCCAGTTGGTTTTCACAAAATAGTAACAGGAATGTAAGTACAGCATAAGAAATGTAGTCAGCAATAGTGTAAAAACTATGTATGGTGTCAGATGGGTACTAGACTTATTGGGGTGATCACTTCCTAAGTTATGTAAATGTCTAATCACTATGTTGTATACCTGAAGCTAATATAACATTATATATTAACTGTAATCAAAAGGGTAAAAAAATTACTTAACACAGTTTACTCTGAAAAACGTTATTCTGATGAAAAGAAACGAAAAGATCACGTTTTTTGGTGAGGGGTCAGGAACTCGTGGCGATTGACTAGCAAGAGGCATGAAAGAAGTTTTTGGGAGACAGGACTATTCTGTTTCTTGATCTGAGTGGAGGTCACAGGGAAACCTTTGTAAAAATTCCTGGAGCTGCACACTTGAGTAGATTTTACTGTTAAAATTATACCCCAACTAATTGCTAAAATCAAAGGAAGTAAAAAATAAA
Source organism: Cynopterus sphinx (assembly GCA_030015415.1). Taxonomy (NCBI): domain Eukaryota; kingdom Metazoa; phylum Chordata; class Mammalia; order Chiroptera; family Pteropodidae; genus Cynopterus; species Cynopterus sphinx. Next base: position 60,231 of record JAKZJJ010000075.1, on the reverse strand, counting down.
AATGAAATGACAAGTCTCTCCTGCTTTCTCTCTATTTACAATCCCCCTTTTCCCTTTTTCCCCTCTCCCTGCCCATTTCTCTTCCTGCTTCAGGCTTCTTCTGTGTGTTTCTAGAAGGAAGTCTTACCCAAAAATTGTATAAATTACAGCTGTAAGCATACTTAGGTGACAACTATATTTAACATAGCATAGTGCAGGAGGATGGAATTGACCTTTGCAACTGAAACACAACAAAGCCACACATGAGGGCCCATGTCAATATTGACCCACAGCTCCTTGTCCAAGGAAACTGAAGGAAGGCACATTCCTCATGGTTCTGTCCTTGGCTCCCATCAGAACATGCCTTCCTGACAGTGGCTTCAGTGCTTCTTACAGTGTTCCTACTTAAGTCTCTCACGAATTACAGTGATTCTTTGGTCTAGGACCTCAAAAGAAATTTCTCTTCTCAAAAGATTGTCAAGGCGTCAAGGGATATTCTACCCTCTAGCCTGTGGCCCTTTAATACATCACTGGTCACAGGCTTGCTACTCAAAAGTCCAACTGACCAGCCCTGTTAGTCATGGAAACATGAGGATGTTTTGATCTGTACGTTCCTGTTACAACCTGACAGGTACTGGCATTTCTACATCTGAGGAATACTCCTTGCCTTTTTGTATTTATGGGAAACTCCTGTGGTTAATTGTTTTGGCCTGGTTAAGGAGAGCCATGTTATTTCCCAGGAGTCACCTTAATCATTGATAATTCATCTCTGTGAAGAAGTGAAATGTCATCAGATGTTCCTACAAAAGAGGTAAGCCCAGGCCACCTTTATTTTGACATAAACTAGCGTTATTAGATTTTCAGCCTCGTCTACTAGCCTCTGTGCTATTGGTTTTTTTAACCAAGGACATCTGAATGTGGATTATAACTTACAACATTTGGCGATGCCACGTCCACAATCACATCTCTCTTTACATGAAACAGGGGCATGACTGAGCGTGGGAGTCGAAAAACAAATGGGTAAGTTGTGACGTGTCGCCAAACCACAGGTTGGTGATGGTGTCACCAAACTACAAGGTCTCCTTGCTTCAATAAATTGAACACATTTTTGCTCTTTATGAAGTATCTGCTGTGTTTGTGACACATGCCGATTGTGGTAAAATGTAGATAACGTAAATTTACTATTTTAACTATTGATTAAGTTCTGCAGAGTTTAGTAGCAACAAAAAAGTCCACATGATCATGCAACCATCACCACCATCCATCTTCGGAACATTCTGATCTTCCCAAACTGAAACGTTGTCCCCACTGAACCCTTGCTCTCTATTCTCCTCGCCAGCACCTGTCTCTATCATTTTGACTGATCTAGAGTCCTCAAATAAGTGGAATCGTCCAATATTGTCCTTTTGTGTCTACCTTTCACCCACTGTAATGTCTTTAAGGTACAACTGTGCTGGGGTTTGTGTCAGAATTTTCTTCCTTGTAAAAATTGAAAAGTATTCTGTTGAGTGCAGAGAGTCAAATGAGTCTATCCAATTCATCCATGAACAGGCTGTTGCTTTGTTTCCAGTTGTCCTCCTCCTCCTCCTCTTCCTCCTGTTCCTTCTTTTCCTCCTGCTCATTCTCCTTCTACTCCTTCATCTTACTCTTCTTTTCATACTTCTCGTTCTCCTTCTCCTTTTCCTTCTCCTTCTCCATTTTCTTCTTATTTTCTCTCTCATTCTTTTTCTTTTCAACCTCTTTTCTTTCTTCTTTCTGCTTCTTTATAATAAAAACAGTGGAACTTCAAGAGGTGTGAATTCCCAAGAATGGTTTTGAGAATCGTAGTTCTTTCAGATTGGAGGTGGTTTGATTCTGACATTCTGGCGAGAAGTAGTGAGACTGCATGGTGTGAGTATGTTTAAGTAGGCAAGCAGAGGATTTACAAGTAGCCACAGTCCCGAGTCCCTGGGAGGTGTTTCCAACTTTGGAAGTTGTCCACACCCATGAGCCCAGGTGAGAGGGGTGCTATAGAACGGACAATAGGCCAAGAATGGCTCAATAATTGATCTGTCCTTCCTCTAGAAATTTCTTTTCTGGACAATATTGTCTGGTTGAGATTTGAAATTCTCCCCGTCAAGGTAGTTTCCAGTGCCTATTCTTTATTCGCATTGTTTTGATTCCAACATTTACCCGTATCGATACAGACCTGCGTCATTTTACATGCTCTGTTATGAATTGTAGAGAAAAAATATTCAGAGACTTGCGATTGCTCAGCATTTCAGTGGGTTTCTAAACACCGAGAATCACGGGTCTTTTGTTCGGGCCTGTTCCCTGAAGCCTATCTAGGGCCTCACCCACCTTCTAATTTGTTGCCTTCTGGACTTATTAGAAATTTCAGCTCCTCTTTATTTCCATTCTCCTCCTCCTCCTCCTTCTGCTCCTCTTCCTCCTTCTCCTGCTCCTCCTTATTCCTCCTCCTCCTCCTGCTTTTCCTTCTCCTGCTTCTCCTGCTTCTACTTCTCTTCTTTCCTATTTCCTTCTCTTTCCCTTTTCTTCTTCTTGTTCTTGAAAAGAAACAATTGAACTTCACAAAGTGAGAAATCGCAGGAATGGTAATATGGACAGTTCATTCCTGCTGGTCGGAATGCGTTTGGTTCTCTGGTTCTGGAAAGTAGCCGTTAGCTTACATGCTACATGTAGTTGTGAGCTGACAAGCACAGCACTTGTCGGAATTTGTGGTCCCGGGTCCGTCTGAGGTGCTTCCAACACGTGGCAGCCGTGCCTGCCAACTGGCCTTGGTGTGAGGGGTGCTATGGACCGGTCACTCGGCCAAGAATGTCTCCAAAAAATGTCGTAAAGTGTTGGCTTACAATTGCACCGCTTTGGCTTACGAATTCTGAGTCCTGTGGCCAAATGGCACCTGGGTCGATCGTGAAGTGTGCGATTAGCTCTTAGGGATGTGGAAGAGTGTTCTGGACCCGGTGGCAGCCTACGGAAAGAATCGGTCAGCGGCCCCTGCTCTTATGGCAGTGATGGACCCCCTGCACCGGCTGCCGGTTGACTGAGGGTTTGGCCTGACTACTGGGAGATGGGAGGCGGTGTCGCAGGAGCCGAGATGTCGGAGCGCGGGGGCGACCGGGCAGGACGACGGGCAGACAGTGACGAGCAGCGCCCGTGCGGACGACGTGTCGGTGCCATGAGCCTGGAAGAGAGGTGGCACGTAGATGCGTGCGAGGCCGGGGCGCGAACATAGCTGTGAGGGACGCGTCGCGCGGGTTTGGCTTGGCTGTAGATTCGGCGAGAGGCACGAGGATGCGTGGAGCATGGAGCGCGCGGGGCGGGGGCCGTGTGACTTGGCCGTCGGGGTCGTGTGTTATTGGATCCCTTAAAAAAAAATGGCCTCCTGCTGATCGATGTACGTCATCATAAACCAGCTTGGTGGGACCCCTTTATTCGGTCAGACGTGAGCTGACGCCGGGCTTCTCGCTGCGGATCTGGGTCCCAGCGGACAGTGGGAGACGCCTGGAGACACTCGGGCTCGGTCCGAAGCGAGGGTGCGGCGGGCTCATGAGGCTCAGAGGCCGCGGACGCCTTTAAACTTCCCTTGCCACGGGGGACAGCCAGGCTGAGAGCGTCGGCCTGCCCCGAAGGACCTCAGCATGAGCTCGAGAGGCCCAGGATCGAGGATTCGTTTCTTGCCGAGCCCCCGTGTGCCCGCACCAGTAACGGGAGCATGTCAGAGTGAGGACCACACGGTCCCTTGCGTCCGGTGTCGGGGGCAGGCAGTTGAGGCTAGCCGGTGGGTGTCGCTTGGCGCTGGCCGTCCCAGGGAGATCGGGGTGGTGAAGGTGCCCAGAGAATGTCCCCGCTGGTTTCCAGGCCCGCGGGTTCTCAGGGAAGAGGGCGTGTGAAGCCGCTCGGGAAAGGGAGGAAGCGTTAGTCGGGGAACGGGCGAGCGCACCCGGCCTGGGCCAGGCTTCTCTGCCCAAAAGTAGGAAGTAGCTCGGGCCATGGCCCCGACCCTGCTTCCCCTGGTCCCAGCTCCAGGCCTCTTTATGCCACACCCTCCCGCCGCCCAGATATTCGGTCCACTCTATGATATTTCTTTGTGGATTGGATCAGCTTGCGGACCCTGAAGCGAAAATTGGAGCAATTTCTTGGCCTAGGAAACAGTCAGAAAGACATAGTCAGCAGAAACAAACAGGACAAATCACAGCAAAACACAACAAGACCATCGCCCCCCAAACCAAAGCCATACCAACCCCATCCTACCGTACACCAACAATGAGAAACATAGGTCAAGACTCACAAAAATATCATGAAGCTGTATCTTGGAAACAGACATGAGAAACGTGTCCTTTCCCCAGTTCAGGCAGAGGTGAACATCAAGATTTAAATCAAAAATCAAATGGTCAAAATCACCACAGAAAATGAGCAGGTCCATACAAGGGTCCAAAGAAACCGAAATTGCCGAAAGACAGGGAAAAGATGCTGAACCTACTGACAAACAGAGAAATGCACACCGAAAGGGTCACGTTCTACCTGACAAGTTGCCCAGAGTGAAAAGATAGTGATCCATGACATGCGCTAGGGTGCGGGACCATTGACTGGGTGGGACACGTGTTCTCGTGTATCACTTTAAGATCATGAAGCGGTACAACTTTCTGAAAGGACAAGTCGACAATACGGATTAGAGACATGAAACACGCAGCCACGGAGCAGTCCACTGTTGGGGATTTGCACGGTAAAAATAGTCATCAAATTTCACCAAGATTCAGACTCAGTTAAAGATACTTGGATATATTTTAAATAGTATAGAAAGGGTGACCATTGCACAATTTTTTCTTTTTTATCATGGCCAAAGAAAAAAGATAGAAAGAAAAAGAAGAGAAGAGAAAATGAAATAAAAAAAAGGAGCCAAAGCTTACAGCAAAAAAACTATCTGAACAGGGTCAAATTACAAATAATCTCAACTCACTAAAAAATTAATTAATTGGTTCATTCATTTCCTTACTTACTTATTGACCTGTTTATTAACTTTTAATTCATTCATTCATCCATTCATCCATTTATTTATTTATTTATCTATGCATTTCTAGGAAATGAAATTCAAAAATGACAGCCAAAACCTGTAGCAAAGCAAGTATTCGAACAGGGTCCAATTACAAATATTATCAACTAATTAAATAATTAATTTTTTTTCATTCATTTTTTTGTTTACTGTTTGACCTCTTTAATAACTTTTAATTCATTCATTCATCCATTCGTTCATGTATTTTATTTATTTATTTATTTCAGGAAATGAAATCCAAAAAAAGGGCGAAAAGCTGTAGCAAATCAAGTATGTGAACAGGGTCAAATTACAAACTTTATCAACTCACTAATTCATTAAGTAAAGAACTAATTAAATAATAATCTCTTCTTTCCATTCCTTACTCACTTATTGACTTGGTTGTTTCTTCATTTTTTACTTGTTTTTTTGTTGATTTATTTCCCGATTACTTATTTTGTTTGCTACTTTTTTTTGGTTTCTTTTGATTGTATCCCAAAGTCATGTGATGATGGTTGGAGAAAGCTAGAGTCAGGTGTGAAAACCAAATTCCCGTTCAACACCACCAGAGCAGAAAGGGTGACTTGACTCGGAGGGAACTCATGCACCCAGCCCTTTCATTATCCCCTGCTCAAGATTGCAGAACTTTGAGTTTCTGGGAAAGTGAGCTGCTGGGTCTTTTTATTTTCTTTCTTTCTTTGTCCCTTCGTGGGGATTCTCCATGTTTTCTAATGGACACCGAATCATTTGAGGCCTCAGGAAGGTGCAGTGTCTGTCAGTAGACAAGGAACAGCCAGGCCGGATGTTCCCTAGCACTGCAGAGTCACGAAGCATTCGTCTGTGCTGCCACAAGACGGCAGCAAAAGCTCAGCAAAGGCCAATCCTGGGTGGGAGCTGAACACTGCTGTTGGGAGCTCAGTGCTCTTGACATGTTCCTGACAGAAAGCAATTGGCACGGCTTGGGTTTTTGGATCAATTGACTGATACTCACTGCAGGAATTGATCTATTGGAGCAAACACAAGTCGCCTGGAGACTCGCTATACAGATCCAAGCAAGGCTGACGGACGGGCCTTTGTCTTCACATTCAGGGCTATGTGATGGAGAAAGGAATCCACACGTTTTGGTATTCTTCTGTCCCCGTTACAGGTTTTCTAAGCTGCCATTTCAATTCAAAAGTCTCTGAAGCAGTTTCTTTCCTTAAAAAATCAAAATTTTTTTGATGCATGTTTTTCCAAAGATTGCCTCGGTTTCCAGCCATAGGAAGCTTTGCAACGTGCCTGACTTATTGCCCGTGGCCACACTGAGGCTGTTTTTATTGGCTTTCCACGATTCAAAGTGTCCAGTGCATAAAAATTGAGACACAGTCACAAAATAGGTCATCCCTCATGTCTCATCCCGGTGAGTGTTTTGCCATCGTTGCTTCGTCAATTTTCAAGTCAGAAATTGTAACAAGTCGCTTCTACGATTCCTCTGTGGAATGAATATGTCTCCTTTGATCCGAAATCGCCATCATCGAAAGTCGTTTTCATTTCGACAATCATTGATCTGTCCTTCTTCCAGAAATTTCTTCTCTGGACTCTATTGTCTGCCATGAGATTTGAAATTCTCCCCCTCAAGGTTCTTTCCGGTGCCTATCCTTTATTCGCATGTTTTGATTCCAACATTGACCCGTATCGATACAGACCTGCGTCATTTGACATGCTCTCTTATGGTTTATACAGAAAAAGTATTCACAGACCTGCTATTGCTCAGCATTTCAGTGGGTTTCTAAACACCGAGAATCACAGGTCTTTTGTTCGGGCCTGTCCCCTGAATCCTATGTAGGGCCTCACCCACCCTTCTAATTTGTTGCCTTCTGGACTTGTTAGAAATTTCAGCTCCTCTTCATTTCCATTCTCCTTCTCCTCCTCCTTCTCCTGCTCCTCCTTCTTCCTCCTCCTCCTGCTCCTCCTTTTTACTTCATTTCATTCTGCTCCTCCTTCTCCTGTTTTTCCTTCTTTTTCTTTTTTTCCTTCTCTTTACCCCCTCTTTTTCTTGTTCTTGAAAAGAAACAATTGAACTTCACAAAGTGAGAAATCGCAAGAATGGTAATATGGACGGTTTATTCTTGCTGATGGGAATGCGTTTGGTTCTCTGCTTCCGGCAAGTAGAAGTTAGCTTGAATGCTACGTCTAGTTGTGAGCAGGGGATCACAAGACTTGTCGGAATCCGTTGTCCCGGGTCCGCGTGACGTGCTTGCAACACGTGGCAGCCATGCCAGCCCACCGGCGCAGGTGTGAGGGGTACTGTGGACCCGTCACTTCGCCAAGAATGGCTCCACATGGAGTCGGAAAGTTCTGTCTTCCAATTGTGCTGCTGTGGCTTCTGAGTTCTGAGTCCTGTGGCCAAATGGCACCTGGGTCGCTCGCGAAGTGTGTGATGAGCTCTTGGGGCTGTGGCGGAGTGTGCTGGGACCCAGTGCCAGCCTACGGGGAGGAATCGGTCAGCGACCCCTGCTCTTCTGGCGGTGATGGAGCCCCTGCACCGGGTGACGGTTGGCCCAGCTTCCGGCCTGACTCCAGGGAGCAGAAAGGCGGTGTCACAGGAGCCGAGATGTCGGAGCACGGGGGTGACCGGTCAGGGTAACGGGTCGTCAGTGGCGAGCAGCAACGGTGCGGACGGCGTGTCGGGGCCGTTGGCCTGCAAGGCAGGTGGCATATAGACGCGTGCGAAGCCGGGTCGAGAGCTAAGCTGTGAGGAAGGCACCGCGCGGGCTTGGCTTGGCTGTGCATTCGGCGAGAAGTGCGAGGATGCGGGGAGCACGGAGCGCGCGGGGCGGGGGGCGTGTCATGTGGCGTCGGGGTCATGTGTTATTGGATCCCGTGACGGAAAATGGCCTCCTGCTGCTCTATGTGCGTCACCATGGAGACCAGCTTGGTGGGACACCTTTATTCGGTCAGCCGTGAGCTGACGCCGGGCTTCTCTCTGCGGATCTGGGTCCCAGCGGACATTGGGAGACGCCTGGAGACACACAGGCTGGGTCCAAAGCCGGGGAGCGGCGAGCTCTAGAGGCTCAGATGCCGCGGACGCCTTTAAACGTCCCCCGCCGCGAGGGACAGCCCGGCTGAGAGCTTCGACGTGGCCCGAGGGTCCCCAGCGTGAGTTCGAGTGGCACGGGATCGAGGAGTCGTTTCTTGCTGAGCCCCCGTGTGCCGGCCCCAGGAACGGGAGCAGGTCAGCGTGAGGACGACACAGTCCCTGGTGTCCGGTGTCGGGGGCAGCCAGTTGAGGCGAGCCGGTGCGTTCCGCTTCGCATTGGCCGTCCCGGGGAGATCGGGCTAGGCAAGGTGCCCAGAGAGGGTCCAGGCTGGTATGCCGGCACTGCGGGCACTCCGGGGACAGGGCGTGTGAAGCCTCTCAGGAAACGGAGGAAGCGTTAGTCGGGGAAGTGGCGAGGGCAGCCCTGCCTGGGCCAGGATTCTCTGTCCGGAAGAAAAAAGTCGCTCGAGCCATGTCCCCGCCTTTACTTCCGCTTAGCCAAGCTTCAGGCCTCTTTAGGCCACACCCTTCTGCTGCCTATACATTTGGTCGGCTGTGTGATATTTCTTTTTGGACATGATCAGCCTCCAGACCTTGAAGAAAAAATGTTAGCTATTTTGTGGCCTAGGTTATCGTTACAATTAGTTACACAGGAAAAAATGAGAACAAATTTTAATGAAATAAAAGTATTGCCACTCAAACGAATCCAAAGCAAACCCAAAAGATTAGAAACATATGTATAGAATCATGAAATTACTATTAAGATGTATATTGGTAACTGCATGAGCAAGGTCTCCTGTAACCAAATTTGGCAGAGCTCATCATCACAACTTGAAAATGAAATGTTTAAGATTTCAGTAGTACTTTTGGATTTCAATGGGGTGGTAGAAAGAAACAATTTACTAACCAACAGGAAGATGTTGGACCTTACTGAAAATCAAGGAAAACAAACTCAGACATTTCCTACCACTTCCTACCCTCCATGTTGCTCAAAGTAAAAACAAACTGAGATCTGACACCTACTATTGTGTAGGGTTGCATACTGGATGGGGAATGTGTCTTCATACTTTGTTATAAAAACGTGAAGTGGTACACCTTTGAAAGGAGAGGTGGACAATATTTATTGGATATAGAAATTATAGAGCCCCTATGGAGTGCCCTGTCTGGTATTTGCCCAGTAGAAATATCCAACTAACTTCACTTGGATAGAGAGATATACAGATATATAGATATATTACATGGTAACGAAGGTGTTCATTAAAATATTTTTATTAAAGCTGAAGAAATGACAAACAAAGAAGTAGAAAGAGATAACAAAGAAGGAAATGAAATAAAACATGAGAGCCAAAACTTGAAGCTTCCCACCTATCTAAACATGGTCATATTACTAGCATTTTATTTGTTTGTTTACGAAAAGAAACTTCATGCTAGTTCAAGTAAGCTAGTTTCAAGCATGAAAACCAATTTCAAGGTTAGCACCCCAAAATGAGATTGTTGACTTTAGTCAGAAGTATCCCATGCACCCTGCCCTTTCTACATCCCTTGCCCAGGATCGCACAATCCTGACTCTCTGGTAAAGTAAGCTAATGGATATACTTTTCTTTCCTTGTACCTTTCTGGGGATTGTCAATTTTCTATTATGGGCACAGAGTAATTTTTAAGTTTCAGGGTGATATAATATCTATGAAAATTTAAGGAATACATGTGAATTTGAGGTCTTACTCCATATTCATGAATTATTCTTCAGTGCTTGCCCTTGAATGGAGCAGATGCACACCAACCACAAATAGTCTTTGGTTTAAAGTTCAGATCTCAGTTACTTTAACATGTTACTTGCACAAACAAGTTAGTCATTACTTGTGAGTATTCGCCACATTTTTTCTACGCATCCATCCATGATGCACATTTATATTGTGTCCATCTCTTGGCCGTTGTGAACATGCTGTTATGTACACTACAGTGCAAATAATTGTTTCAGTCCTTGCTTTCTCTTCTTTTGGGTGTATGTCTAAATGTGGGATTGCTGAGTCTTGGGGTAATTCTAAGTTTAAATTATAGGTTGTTTTACTCTTTTTGTAATAACACTTAGATGTTATTTGCCCTTTTCAAATTTTTTGTATAAATTTTATATTTTTAAAGATACGTTTGGCATAAAATATCTCAGGTGAACAACAACGTAATTAGACATTTATAAAACTTACACTAGATTTATCACACCATAAATTTAGTACCCATCTGATACATATGGTGTGAAGCTACCAGTTTGTACTTCTTAACCCTGTCCCTTTTTTCCCCCATTCCCAAAAACCTTCCATCTCATAACCATTAAAATGTTTTCTGTATATATGAGTTTGTCTCTGTTTTGACCTTTAGATGTCACAAGTAAGCGAAATCATATGGCATTTGTCTTTCTATGACTTACTCTACTCAGCACTATATGCTTCAGGTCCACCCATGTTGTTTCGGGTGGCAAGATTCCATTCCATTTTCTAGCTGAGTAATATTTCGTTGTATATATGTGCCAACTCCTCATTCCTTCATGTTTGACCCTTTATTTCTTCATCCTGGCTGAATTCCGTGGTCTATGAGCACAATGCAATTTTTACTCTTTTCCTGGTAATTTTGCTATAATACTTGGCATTTTATGAAATCCTAATCTCGACACTTATTGTGATAGGCCCTGAAGTTTTTCTTGAGCTTGCTGCAGCTGTAGCTGTTGCATCTGGGCAGCTAATGAAGTGAAAACATTTTGCAAGTGCTGTAGCTCTGCCCACAAGCAGATCGCGCCCCAGGGGGGCTTCAGTTCCCGCCAAGGCCAATCCTCAGGCATATCAATGGAAATAGAGTGGCAGACTGAAGGAGGACGTGAACTTTCTTTAAGGGCAGTTTTCCCCGTTTCTATTACTTTTTGGATATCTGGAAATTCCAATATGAAAATGCAGAAACAGGAACTTTAGTTGGACCCAAAACAGCGTAGTAATCATTTAAGCAGTCCCCAACCCTTTTCCAACACTTTATATCTATTGTTCGCTCCTGGGGGAACCATGGACAAACATCAGAGAGAAAGGTAAAAAAATCACGTAAATCTTTTTTCTGAGCCTTAATCCTTCGTACCTTGAGAGAGTCCTTAAGACCCCTAAGGAAGAGCTCCTGGAAGCTCAATTCCTGTCCCATAGTGATCACCCACTTACCTCTGAACCGATCAGTCCGGCAGGGCGGCTAGTCCTGCGGCGATCAAAATCGAGTCTTCACTCGCGGGTCAATACCTCGCGGCGACTCAGTGCGAGCCTAACTCACTCCTCGTGGAGGCTCAAGGGGTCCCAGGCCTGGGCTTCTCCAGTGGGTGTCCTCCGTAGAATTCCGTGATTGAGCCCCACGTTCGGCACCAATTCTGCCCTGGCCGGCGGGGCAGGAAAATGCGGGCCGAAGAGAATCCTGTGGAGGATGGGGGGAGGGGAGAGACAGGAGATACGAAGAAATGAAGGCAAGACAAGAGTCTGATCAAGCCTCCAAATTTTATTTTTTCATGGCCGCATATATACGGGGAAAACAATTAGGGGCAGGACTGACTAGGCAGGGAGATGCTTGTTACAATTTCATTGGTCCTTGGTTGATGGGGTCAGGGGGTACAAAGGTTAGAAGTGAAAAGAGGAACAAGGAGGAGAGGGGCTCCTTGGGCAGGTCAACAGCCATTCAGTAGGTCCTTCCTTATCCAGCAGTATGATAATACATTCTGTGGTTAACTATTCCCTGGAGCACTATCTGCTCCTGCATTCTTTAGATAGCATACAGGTATGTTAAGGGCCAGGTTCTATGCCTCGGGGCTGGGCGGTCAGAATGAGGTTCTTGACTCCCAACAGTCTTCGCATTCAGGGATATGTGATGGAGAGAGGAATCCACACGCTTTGATATTTTTGTGTCCCTGGTACAGGTTTTCTAAGCTGCCCTTTCAAATCAAATGTCTCTGAAGCAGTCTCTTTCCTTAAAAAATAATTTTTTTGATGCATGGTTTTCCAAAGATTGCCTCAGTTTCCAGCCGTGGGACGCTTTGCAACGTGCCTGACTGATTGCCAGTGGCCACACTGAGGCTGTTTTCACTTGCTTTCCACGATCCAAAGTGTCTAGTGCATAAAAAGTGAGACACAGTCACGAAACTGGTCATCCCTCACGTCTCATCCCGGTGAGGGTTTTGCCATCGTTGCTTCGTCAATTTACAAGCCAGAAATGGTGAAAGGTCGCTTCCACGATTCCTCTGTGGAATGAATATGTCTCCTTTGATCCCGAAATTGCCATCATCGAAAGTGGTTTTCATTTTTACACTCATTGATCTGTCCTTCCCCCAGAAATTTCTTCTCTGGACTCTATTGTCTGCCTTGAGATTTGAAATTCTCCCCGTCAAGGTATTTCCGGTGCCTATCCTTTATTCGCATTGTTTTGATTCCAACATTGACCCGTATCGATACAGACCTGCGTCATTTGACATGCTCTCTTATGATTTATACAGAAAAAGTATTCACAGACCTGCTATTGCTCAGCATTTCAGTGGGTTTCTAAACACTGAGAATCACAGGTCTTTTGTTCGGGCCTGTCCCCTGAAGCCTATCTAGGGCCTCACCCACCCTTCTAATTTGTTGCCTTCTGGACTTGTTAGAAATTCCACCTCCTCTTCATTTCCATTCTCCTCCTCCTTTTCCTCCTCCTCCTCCTCCTCCTCCTCCTCCTCCTCCTCCTCCTCCTTATCCTCCTCCTCCTCCTCCTCCTCCTCCTCCTTTTTCCTCCTCCTCCTCCTCCTCCTGTTTCTCCTTCACTTGTTTCTAATTCTCTTCTTTCTTTTTTTCCTTCTCTTTCCCCCTTTATTTTTCTTGTTCTTTAAAAGAAACTATTGAACTACACAAAGTGAGAAATCGCAAGAATGGTAATATGGACGGTTCATTCTTGCTGATCGGAACGCGTTTGGTTCTCTGGTTCCGGCAAGTAGCAGTTAGCTTGCATGCTACATGTAGTTGTGAGCAGGGGAGCACAGGACTTGTCGGAATCCGTGGTCCTGGGTCCGCGTGACGTGCTTGGAACATGTGGCAGGCGTGCCTGCCAACGGGCCCAGGTGTGAGGGGTGCTGTGGACCGGTTACTCGGCCAAGAATGGCTCCACATGGAGTCGGAAACTGCTGGCTTCCAATTGTGCCGCTGTGGCTTATGAGTTCTGAGTCCTGCGGCCAAATGGCACCTAGGTCGCTCGCGAAGTGTGCGATGAGCTCTTGGGGCTGTGGCGGAGTGTGCTGGGACCCCTTGCCAGCCTAAGGAAAGGAATCGCTCAGCGGTCCCTGCTCTCATTGTGGTGATGAAGCCCCTGCACCGGGTGCCGGTTGGCACAGGGTCCAGCCTGACCCCTGGGAATGGGGAGGCGGTGACGTAGGAGCCGAGATGTCGTAGGGCAGGGGCGACCGGGCAGGGCGACTGGGCGTCAGTGGCGAGCAGCGCCCGAGCGGGCGGCGTGTCGGGGTCGTTGGCCTGCAAGGGACGTGGCACGCAGACGCTTGCGAGGCCGGGACGTGAGCCAAGCTGTGAGGGACGCGCCGCGCGGGCTTGGCTTGGCTGTGGATTCAGCGAGAGGCGAGAGGATGCGTGAAGCACGGAGCGCGCGGGGCCGGGGGCGTGTGATGTGGCCATCAAGGTCGTGTGTGATTGGATCCCGTGAGGGAAAATGGCCTCCTGGTGCTCTGTGTGCGTCACCAAGGAGACCAGCTCGGTGGGACCCCTTTATTCGGTCAGCTGTGAGCTGACGCCGGGCCTCTCGCTGCGGATCTGGATCCCAGCGGACAGTGGGAGAAGCCTGGAGACACTCGGGCTCGGTCCGAAGCCAGGGTGTGGCGGGCTCCTGAGGCTCAGAGGCCGCGGACGCCTTTAAACGTCCCGCGCCGCGAGGGACAGCCGGGTGAGAGCGTCGGCCGTGCCCGAGGGTCCCCAGCATGAGGTCGAGAGTCCCGTGATCGAGGAGTCGTTTCTTGCTGAGCCCCCATGTGTCGGACCCAGCAACGGGTGCAGGTCATCTTGAGGACTACACGGTCCCTGGCGTCCGGTGTCCGGGGCAGCCAGTTGAGGCGAGCCGGTGGTTTCCGCTTGCCGCTGGCCGTCCCGGGGAAATCGGGCTGGGGAAGGTGCCCAGGGAGGGTCCCCGCTGGTTTGCCGGGCCCGCGGGTTCTCCGGGGAGAGGGTGTGGGAAGCCCTTCGGAAAAGGGAGGAAGCATTAGTCGGGCGAGGGCAGCACGCCTGGACCAGGCTTCTCTGCCTGGAAGTAGAAAGTAGCTCGGGCCATGGCTCTGCCCCTGCTTCCCCTTGGCCCAGCTCCAGGCCTCTTTGGGCCACACCCACCCGCCGCTCAATCATTCGGTCCGCTGTATGATATTTCTTTGTGCACAGGATAAGCTTGCGGACCCTGAAGGGAAAATGGTAGCAATTTCTTGGCCTAGGGAATGGTCAGAAAGACCTGGCTGGCAGAAACAAACAAGACAATCCCAACAAAACACAACAAGACCACCGGCCCCCAAATCAAAGCCAAACTAACCCCATCGTACTGCATAACAACGATGACAAACATAAGTCAAGACTCACAAAAATATCATGAAACTGTATCTTGGAAACAGACATGAGAAAGGTGTCCTTTCCCCAGTTCAGGCAGAGGTGAACATCAAGATTTAAATCAAAATCAAACGGTGAAAATCCCCACAGAAAATGAGCAGGTCCAGACAAGGGTCCGAAGAAACCGAAATTGCCGACAGACAGGGAAAAGATGCTGAACCTTACTGACAACCAGAGAAATGCTCACCGAAAGGGTCACGTTCTACCTGACAAGTTGCCCAGAGTGAAATGATAGGGATCCATGACATGCACTAGGGTGCGGGACCATTGACTGGGTGGGATACGTGTCCTTGGGCATCACTTTAAGAACATGAAGCGGTACAACTTTCTGAAGGGGAAGTCGACAATACGGATTAGATACATGAAACACACAGCCACAGAACAGTCCCCTATTGGGGATTTGCACGGTAAAAATATTCATCAAATTTCACCAAGATTCAGAATCAGATAAAGATACTTGGATATATTTTACATAGTATAGATAGGGTGAGCATTGCACGATTTTATCTCTCTTATCATGGATAAAGAAAAAAGATAGAAAGAAAAAAAAGAGAAGAGAAATGAAAAGCAACATAAGAGCGAGAGCCTACAGCAAACTAAGTATCTGAACAGGGTCAAATTACAAATATTATCAACTCACTAAATAATTAATTAATTGGTTCGTTCATTTCCTTACTTACCGATTGAGTGATTTATCTACTTTTTATTCATTCATTCATTCGTTCGTTCGTTCGTTCATTTATTTATTTATTTATTTACTTATTCATTTCTCAGAAATCATATATGAGAATAAGAGCCAAAACCTGTAGCAAAGCAAGTGTTCGAACAGGGTCAAATTACAAATATTATCAACTCACTAAATAATTAATTAATTTGCTTCATTCATATCTTACCGATTGACCAGTTTCTTTACTTTTTATTCATTCATTCATTTCTTCTTTTATTTATTTATTTATTTATTTATTCATTTCCGGGAAATGAAATCCAAAAATGAGAGCCAGAACCTGTAGCAAACCTAGTATCTGAACAGGGTCCAATTACAAATATTATCAACTCAGTAAATAATTAATTAATTGGTTCATTCATTTCTTTGATTACTGATTGACCTGTTTATTTACTTTTTATTCATTCATTCATTCGTTCATTTGTTTATTTATTTATTTATTTATTATTATTTATTTCTTTATTCATTTCTAGGAATTGAAATCCAAAAATGAGAGCCAAAACCTGTAGCAAACCAAGTATCCGAAGAGGGTCCAATTACAAATATTATCAACTTCCTAAATAATCAATTAATTGGCTCATTCATTTTCTTGCTTATTGATGGACCTGTTTATTTAATTTTTATTCATTCATTCGTTGGTTCGTGCATGTATTTATGTATTTATTTATTTATTTCCAGTAAATGAAATCCAAAAATGAGAGCCAAAACCTGTAGGAGACCAAGTATTTGAACAGAGCTCAATTACAAATATTATCAACTAACTAAATAATTAATTAATTTGTTCATTCATTTCCTTACTTACCGATTGACCAGTTTATTTACTTTTTATCCATTCATTCATTCGTTCATTCATTTATTTATTTATTTATTTATTTATTCATTTATAGGAAATGAAATCCAAAAATGAGAGCCAAAACCTGTAGCATACCAAGTCTCCGAACAGGGTCAAGTTACAAATATTATCAACTCACTACATAACTAATTAATTCGTTCATTCATTTCCTTGCTTACTGATTCACCTGATTCTTTACTCTGTAATTATTCATGCATACTTTCGTTCGTTTATTTATTTATTTATTTATTTATTTATTTATTTGTTTATTTCTACATTTGCAGAAAATGAAATCCAAAAATAAGAGCCAAAACCTGTTGCAAAACAAGTATCTGAACAGGGTGAAATTACACACATTATCAACTCACTAATTAATTAATTAATTAATCAATTAATTAAGTAAATACTCTATTCATTCCATTCCTAACTCACTTATTGACTTGGTTGTTTCTTAACATTTTACTTGTTTGTTTGTTGATTTATTTCCTGATTACTTACTTTGTTTGTTAGTTTGTTTGTAATTTCTTTTGTTTGTATCCAAAAGTCATGTGATGATGGTTGGAGAAAGCTAGAGTCAGGTGTGAAAACCAAATTCCCGGTTAACACCACCAGAGCAGAAAGGGTGACTTGACTCGGAGGGAAATCATGCACCGTGCCCTTTCGTTATCCCCTGCTCAGGATGGCAGAACTTTGAGTTTCTGGGAAAGTGAGCTGCTGGGTCTTTTTCTTTTCTTTCTTCCTCTGTTCCTTCGTGGGGATTCTCTATGTTTTCTAGTGGGCACGGATTCATTTTGAGGCCTCAGGAAGGTGTAGTGTCTGTCAGTAGACAAGGAACAGCCAGGCCGGATGTTCCCTAGCCCTGCAGAGTCACGAAGCATTCTTCTTTGCTGCCATGAGAGGGCAGCAAAAGCGCAGAAAAGGCCAACCCTGGTTGGGAGCTGAATACTGCTGCTGGGAGCTCAGTGCTCTTGTCATGTTCCTCACAGAAACCAATTCCGCGGGGCATGGAATTTCGTATCAATAGACTGATACTCACTGCAGGAATTGATCTATTGGAGAAAACACAAGTCGCCTGGAGACTCGCTATGCAGATCCAAGCAAGGCTGACCGACGGGCCTTTGTCTTCGCATTCAGGGCTATGCGATGGAGAGAGGAATCCACACGTTTTGATATTCTTGTGTCCCTGTTAAAAGTTTCCTAGCTGCCCTTTCAAATCAAATGTCTCTGAAGCAGTTTCTTTCCTTGAAAAATAATTTTTTAATGCATGTTTTTCCAAAGATTTCCTCGGTTTACAGCCGTGGGATGCCTTGCAACGTGTCTGACTGATTACCAGTGGCCACACTGAGGCTGTATTCACTGGCTTTCCACGATCCAAATTTTTCAGTGTATAAAAAGTGAGACACAGTCATGAAATTGGTCATCCCTCGCATCTCATCCCGGTGAGTGTTTTGCCATCGTTGCTTCGTCAATTTTCAAGCCAGGAATGGTAACAGGTCACTTCCATGATTCCTCTGTGGAATGACTATATCTCCTTTGATTCCGAAATCGCCATCATCGAAAGTGGTTTTCATTTTGACAGTCATTGATCTGTCCTTCCTCCAGAAATTTCTTCTCTGGACTCTATTGTCTGCCTTGAGATTTGAAATTCTCCCCGTCAATGTTGTTTCCGGTGCCTATCCTTTATTCGCATTGTTTTGATTCCAACATTGACCCGTATCGATACAGACCTGCGTCATTTGACATGCTCTCTTATGATTTATACAGAAAAAGTATTCACAGACTTGCTATTGCTCAGCATTTCAGAGGGTTTCTAAATACGGAGAATAACAGGTCTTTTGTTCCGGCCTGACCCCTGAAGCCTGTCTAGGGCCTCACCCACCCTTCTAAATTGTTGCCTTCTGAACTTGTTATAAATTTCAGCTCTTCTTCATTTCCATTCCCCTCCTCGTCCCCCTCCTCCTCCTTCCCCTCCTCCTCCCTCTCCTTATACTCCTCCTCCTCCTCCTCCACCTTTTCACTCCTCCTCCTCCTCCTGCATCTCCTTCTCCTGATTCTCCTTCTCTTCTTTCTTTTTTTTTCTCCTTCCCCCTTTTTTTTCTTGTTCTTGAAAAGAAATAATTGAAATTCACAAAGTGAGAAATCGCAAGAATGGTAATATGGCGGTTCATTCTTGCTGATCGGAACGCCTTTGGTTCTCTGGTTCCGGCAAGTAGCAGTTAGCTTACATGCTACGTGTAGTTGTGAGCAGGGGAGCCCAGGAGTTGTCGGAATCCGTGGACCTGGTTCTGTGTGAGGTGCTTGCAACACGTGGCAGCCGTGCCTGCCAACCGTCCCAGGTGTGAGGGGTACTCTGGAACGGTCACTCGGCCAAGAATGTCTCCACATGGAGTGAGAAAGTGCTGGCTTCCAATTGTTCCACTGTGGCTTATGAGTTCTGAGTACTGTGGCCAAATGGCACCTGGGTCGCTCGCGAAGTTAGTGATGAGCTCTTGGGGCTCTGGCGGAGTGTGCTGGGACCCCGTGTCAGCCTACGGGGAGGAATCGGTCAGCGGCTCCTGCTCTCATGGTGGTGATGGAGCCCCTGCACTGGGTGCCGGTTGGCCCAAGTTCCAGCCTGACTCCAGGAAACGGGGAGGCGGTGTTGCAGGAGCCGAGATGTCAGAGCGCGGGGGCGACCGGGCAGGGCGACGGGGCATCAGTGGCGAGCAGCGCCGGTGCGGACGGCGTGTAGGGGCGGATGGCTTGCAAGGCAGGTTGCATATAGACGCGTGCCATGCCGGGTCGCGAGCTAAGCTGTGAGGGAGGCGCCGCCGGGCTTGGCTTGGCTGTGGATTCGGCGAGAGGTGCAAGGATGCGGGGAGCACGGAGCGCGCGGGGCGGGAGGCGTGTGATGTGGCCATCGGTGTCGTGTGTTATTAGATCCCATGACGAAAAATGGCCTCTTGTTGCTCTATGCGCGTCACCATGGAGACCAGCTTGGTGGGACCCCTTTATTCGGTCAGCCGTGAGCTGATGCCGGGCTTCTCGCTGCGGATCTGGGTCCCAGCAGACAGAGGGAGACGTCTGGAGACACTCGGGTTCAGTCCGAATCCAGGGTGCGGCGAGTTCTTGAGGGTCAAAGGCCGCGGATGCCTTAAACATCCCCCGCCCAAAGGGACAGCCCGGCTGAGTGTGTCGGCCGAGCCTCAGGGTCCCCAGCGTGAGGTCGAGTGGCCCGGGATCAAAGAGTCGTTTCTTGTCGAGCCCCCGTGTGTCCGCCCCAGGAACGGGAGCAGGTCAGCGTGAGGACCACACGGTCCCTGGCGTCCGGTGTCGGGGGCAGCAAGTTGAGGCGAGCCGGTGGGTTCCGCTTGGCGCTGGCCGCCCCGGGGAGATTTGGCTGGGGAAGGTGCCCGGAGAGGGTCCAGGCTGGTTTGCTGTGCCCGCTGGCACTCCGGGAGAGGGCGTGTGAAGCCTCTCAGGAAAGGGAGGAAGCGTTAGTCGTGGAAGGGGCGAGGGCAGCCCTGCCTGGGCCAGGATTCTCTATCCGGAGGTAAAAAGTCGCTCGGGCCATGTCCCCGCCTCTACTTCTGCTTAGCCAAGCTTCAGGCCTCTTTTGGCCACACCCTTCTGCAGCCTATACATTTGGTCGGCTGTGTGATATTTCTTTTTGGACATGATCAGCCTCCAGACCATGAAGGGAAATGTTAGCTATTTTGTGGTCTAGTTTATCGTTACAATTCGTTGCACAGGAAAAGGAAATGAGAACAAATTTTAATGAAATAAAAGTATTGTCACCCAAATGAATCCAAAGGAAACCCAAAAGATTAGAAACATATGTATACAATCATGAAATTACTATTAAGATATATATTGGTTACTACATGAGCAAGGTCTCCTGTAACCATATTTGGCAGAGCTCATCATCAAAGCTTGAAAATGAAATATTTAAGATTTAAGTAGTACTTTTGGATTTCAATAGGATGGTAGAAAGAAGCAATTTACTGAGCAACAGGAAGATGTTGGACCTTACTGAAAATCAACAAAAACAAACTCAGACATTCCCTTTCACTTCCTAACCTCCATGTTGCTCAGAGTAAAAACAAACTGAGATCTGACACCTATTATTGTGTAGGGTTGCATACTGGATGGGGAATGTGTCTTCATACTTTGTTTTAAAAACGTAAAGTGCTACACCTTTGAAGGGACAGGTGGACAATATTTATTGGATATAGAAATTATAGAGCCCTGATGGAGTGCCCTGTGAGGTATTTGCCCAGTAGAAATATTTATCTAATTTAACTTGGATAGAGAGATATACAGATATATAGCCATATTACATATTAACAAAGGTGTTCATTAAAACATTTTTATTAAAGCTGAAGAAATAACAAAAAAATAAGTAGAAAGAGATAACAAAGAAGAAAATAAAATAAAACATGAGAGCCAAAACTTCAAGCTTCCCACCTATCTGAACATGGTCATATTACTAGTATTTTATTTGTTTGTTTGTTTATGAAAAGAAACTTTATGCAGGTTCAAGTAAGCTAGTTTCAAGCATGAAAACCAATTTCAAGGTTAGCACCCCAAAATGAGATTGTTGACTTTAGTCAGAAGTATCCCATGCACCCTGCCCTTTCTACATCCCTTGCTCAGGATCTCACAATCCTGAGTCTCTGGTAAAGTAAGCTAATGGATATACTTTTCTTTTCTTGTACATTTTTGGGGATTGTCAATTTTCTATTATGGGCACAGATTAATTTTTAAGTTTCAGGGTGATATAATATCTACAAAAATTTAAGGAACACACGTGAATTTGAGGTCTTACTCCATATTCATGAATTATTCTTCTGTGCTTGCCCTGGAATGGAGCAGATGCACACCTAACACAAATAGTCTTTGGTTTGAAGTTCAGATCTCAGTTACTTTGACATGTTACTTGCACAAACAAGTTAGTCATTACTTGTGTGTATATGCCACATTTTGTCTACCCATCCATCCATGATGGACATTTGTATTGTGTCCATCTCTTGGCTGTTGTAAACATGCTATTATGTACACTACAGTGCAAATAATTGTTTCAGTCCTTGCTTTCTCTTATTTGGGTGTATGTCTAAATGTGAGATTGCTGAGTCTTGGGGTAATTCTACGTATAAACTTAGAGGTTTTTTTACTCTTTTTGTAATAACACTTAGATGTTATTTGCCCTTTTATATTTCTTTTTTAAATTTTATATTTTTAAAGATACGCTT
The DNA here is from genome assembly GCA_030015415.1 of Cynopterus sphinx. Lineage (NCBI taxonomy): Eukaryota > Metazoa > Chordata > Mammalia > Chiroptera > Pteropodidae > Cynopterus > Cynopterus sphinx. Next base: position 38,779 of record JAKZJJ010000075.1, on the reverse strand, counting down.
GGCATAAATTATCTCAGGTGAACAATGTAGTTAGACATTTATAAAACTTACACAAGATTTATCACACCATAAATTTAGTACCCATCTGATATATATGGTGTGTAGCTACCAGTTTGTACTTCTTAACCCTGTCCCTTTTTTCCCCCATCCCCAAACCCCCTCCCATCTCATAACCATCAAAATGTTTTCTGTATATATGAGTTTGTTTCTGTTTTGTCCTTTAGATGTCACATGTAAGCGAAATCATATGGCATTTGTCTTTCTCTGACTTACTCCACTCAACACGATATGATTCAGGTCCACCCATGTTGTTGTGGGTGGCAAGATTTCTTTCCATTTTCTAGCTGAGTAACATTCCATTGTATATATGTGCCTCCACTTCGTTCCTTCATGATTGACCCTTGATTTCTTCATCCTGGCTGCCTCCATATCTTGAGGACTGGAAATAATGCTGCAATGACTATGTGGATGCACACATCCCTTCAAAGTAGTGGTTTGGGTTTCTTTGGGTAAATACCCAGTAGTGCGGTTATGGTTCCTTTTTTGTCTCCTGTTACAGTCTTGGTTTTAAATCCATTTTGTCAAGTAGAAATGCCACTAACCCAGCTCTTCTTTTTTTCTTTTCATGTGCATGAAATCTACTATTCCATCCCTGTATTTTCAGTCTGTGTGTTTCTTTTGATGTAAAGTGAGTCTTTTCTAAGGGTGTGTGAGGGCAGCACATGTAAAGGCCTTGTTTTCTTATCTCTTCAGCCACCTTATGTCTTTTGATTGCAGCATTTAACCCATTTAACTGTCAAGTAATTCTTAACAGATAAGCATAAATTGCCATTTTATTATTTATATATTTTCTTTTTTCTTTTCTTCTTAAAAAAATTGCTCTTGGTTTAGAGTTGATGAACGCCTTTTGCTTTTTCTTGTCTGGGAAGCTCTTCTCTGCCCCTTTATTCTAAATGATAGCTTTGCTGGACAGAATAATCTTGGTTGTAGGTACTCTCTTTTCGTCATGTTGATTATTTCTTGCCAATGTCTTCTGGCCTACCAAGTTTCTTTTGGAAAAGTAGCCTACTATGGAAGCTCTTTTGTAGGCAAAGAACTCTTTTTCTGCTGCTGGTCTTAACATTATCTCCTTGTCTTCAGCCTTAGGCATTTTAATTAAGATGTGTCATGATGTGGGCCTCTTTGGGTTCATCCTGTTTGTCACTGTGCACCTCTTGGTGATTCTTTTGCCAGGTTAGGGAAGTTTTCCATCATTGTTTCATCAAATAATTTTTGAATTCCTTGCTCTCTCTGCTCCTCCCAGTGCCTATGATGTGCATATTGTTACACCTAATGTTCTCCCACAGGCCCCTTAAACTATCCTCATTTTATTTGCTGTTGAATTCTTCTTTCTTTGTGATGTTTAGCTTGGGTGTTTTTTGCTACCTCATCTTCCAAATTGGCAATTCGTTCCTCTGCTTCGTCTAATCTACTGTCAATTCCCTCTAAGGTATTCTTCATTTCAGTTACAGTATTTTTCATTTCTGACTGGTTGTTTTTTATGTTTTTTTTTTTAATCTCCAATTTTATGTTTCCTATCTCTTTGTAGTTGTTCTCACTGAGGTCATGGAGCCTCCTTATAAGCAGTGTTTTGAACTCTGCATCTGGTAGATTGCTTGCTTCCATTGTGTTTAGTTCTGTTTCTGGAGCTTTGCTCTGTTCTTCCACTTGGGACATGTTTTACACTCTTTCCATTTGGGCTACCCATACCCCGTGTTTGTTTCTGTGTATTAGGTAGGGCTGTTCTGTCTCTCAGTCTTATTGGAGTGACCTTATGTAGTATATGACCAGTGGGTCGCAGTAGCACCATCTCCTGCTTCCCTGAGCCAGGTGCTCTAGGTGTGTCTTTTGCCTGGGTTGTGTGTGCCCTCCTGTTGCAGTTGAGCCATGGTTGCTGTTTGCACATCACTGGGAGGGATTGACCCTCAGGCTGATTGGCTGTGACTGCAGTGGAGGAGTTGCTTTGCAGCGACTGACTCTACAGAGCAGGATTTGTTTTAGAAGGGCTCTGCTGCCCGCAAAGTTTGCCCCTTGGGTGTGTTGTTTGAGGAGGTGGTTGGGTAGTGCTCTGCTGTCATTTGAAGCCAGCACTTTGGAAAACATTAGCTGTGGCTCAAAATGTTACAGATTGAGTTACCTTGTGACCCAGCATTCCACTCCTGGATACACACCCAAGAGAAATGAAAATATACCTCCACACAGAGACTTATGCACGAGTGATGCTGCTGTGAACATGAAGGGAAAACAGTTTAATTGCCCATCACTTGCTAAGTGCATAAACAAATGGTGCTATACATATATGGTGGAATTTTACTGGGTCACGAAAAGGAATGAAGTACTGATACATGTATGAGTAAACATGAAAAAGATTGTGCTCACTTAAGAGCCAGAATCAAGGGCCACAAATTGTATGTTTCTATTTGTATGAAATATCCACAATAGTCAAATCTGTGGGGACATATTTGAGGTTGCCCAGAACTGGGGCCAGGAGAGACTGGGGATGGGCTGCTGATAGGTACATCATTGCTTTCTTTCTTTCTTTCTTTCTTTCTTTCTTTCTTTCTTTCTTTCTTTCTTTCTTTCTTTCTTTCTTTCTTTCTTTCTTTCTTTCTTTCTTTCTTTCTTTCTTTCTTTCTTTCTTTCTTTCTTCCTTTCCTTCCTTCCTTCCTTCCTTCCTTCCTTCCTTCCTTCCTTCCTTCCTTCCCTTCCTTCTTCCTTCTTTCTTCTTCCTTCCTTCCTTCCTTCCTTCCTTTCTTCCTTCCTTCCTTCCATCTCTCTCTCTCTCTCTCTCTCTCTCTCTCTCTCTCTCTCTCTCTCTCTCTCTCTCTCTTTCTCTCTCTCTCTTTCTGATTAAACTATTCTGGAATATATGGTGATGGTTACATAATCTTTTGAATATACAGAAATCCACCAAATTGTTCATTTTTAAATAGAGAATTTCATTGTGTGTAGATTATGTCTCAAAAAAGCTATTTTACAAAAGACACACATCAATGGGAAAAGTGTGCCCAGGAAGGAATGGGGAAGATGCACTTAAGTCACTTTAGAGAAATAGCTTCTTTTCTTTAGAATTGTCTTAAGTGGACTTTGCTTTTACAATATAGTAGATAAGCAATAAAACAGCTACACTTCCTACATGGTTCCATTTCACATTGGCCTCGTTATTCCAAAAACATTTTTAAAGGGTTTAAAATCATAGAGAAGCACATATGTAGTGGGCAAATGTACTTAAGTGACACATATGACTTAACTGAGACTTTCACACAGCATCCTTATAGGTCACAATAGAGAGAAGACGCCAGTGGTCCTGTGTGTAAAGGAGATATCAAGTTTCTGAGCCAGTTACCCCAGAACGAGGGCTAGAAACATTTCTCTGGAGCCAAGAACAAAGGTGTACATGTCTCCAACTTCAATTCCACCCCCTATCTTGGGTCATTGAGTTCTGTAAGAGTTATGTGAGAGTGAGAATAGTGTCATGCAGATCATGGTCACGTGGCCTGGCTTCCAGAGATGCTAGGATTTTATATAAAGAAGTTTTTATTCAACAGGTCATCAGCGCTGGGCTGGAAATACAGCTCTCAGTGTAGCTTTCAGAGTAGACATTGTAATTTATACCACTGCTTTCTCTTCAGCACCTCACTCTTCCATGGGACCAGCTCACATCCCTACTCCCCTGCAAACTGCTTCCACCACATCCCCATTGTGCATGGCTCAGGAAGCCCCTTGCCCTGGCAGATATGCATCACTGTTAGTTCTTGCATTGGGGTTTTCTGAAAGAGGACTGGGGATGGGATACAAAACTGTTTTGAAGAATCTGATGATTTAAGTTGAGGACAGAGTGACTTCTCTAAAGTGGCTTTGCCAACAGCGAAGGACCACTTAGCTTAGGAGACAGAGTTCATGCTCCCATCCTGGGGTCTGTGAGAGCCTGTCAGCAGAACATGTGGGTCACAGACCTCCATTCTCTGATGGAGCACCACTTATCCACGGGGGCTTTTCCAGGCCTGAGGGTCCCACCATCATCATGCTGTGTATTTGTTTGCAGTTTTGCTCAGCACGTGGTCACCATGTTTTCACCTGATGATAATGCTGATTGCCAGTTGGGAGGTTTCGTCGTGGGCACAGTAGCCTGCATCCTCACCACCATGTCCATAGGCTTCGCGGTGTGGCGGATGTGGAAATGGATGAACTGGCACACTACTTTCCTGGTTAGCCGTTGTGGGAGTTTGGAAAGTGTGCATTTTCCACCTCAATGGTTTCTTCAACACAGTCACATCTTACCACCGTTACACCAACTGGGATACCTACCTCCTGCTTGAAATTCGTTTTTCTCAGCACCTCCTACTGGCTGCCAGCATCCTAGAGCTCCTGGGAAAAGCTATGGTGGTGTGTGCATTAAGGAATGTATACGTGACAGATTTTCATACGTGTGCCGCATACGACTTAATTACCGTTTCAGAATTTATGAACGTAGTGGCTAGTTTTTTTATCTCCATTGCTGCCATCTGAAATTACTAGGACATGATGAGCGAAGAGAGTATATCCTTCCCAACTTTTTTCTCTGTGGCCTTCAATCCAGATACACTGGAAGTAGGCATTGCCTTTCTTGTGGCCGGTCTGGCCGGTGACTTTCCATTGTTATTTGAAATGTATTTTCTCTGTTTCGAGACCCTCCCCTTCCCCAATGCAATAAAGTACATCCCGAAATTTGGGAAATATGAAATTCCACTTGTGTTGGTTTTGCACACCCAAGACTAGCCAGAGTCTCTGGGAAGTAGTATTAGGGTGCTCTATGAAATCTTTTCAAGGATTGAAGACCATGGCAAAGGTAGTTTTGAGTAGACAGTTGCCCAACCGGGTTCCTTTTGTCTTCTCTGTCCAAATGTGTTCATTGATTGAATTAAGGAACTTTGATTTTTTAAAGGAGGATCTTGCCCCCCTGCCAATTGGTCTTACTAGCTCTTGATTTTAACTATTACTTAAGCAATATGATAAACCTAGTGAATGGAACAAAGAGTGTCTGAAAGTTTTACATCTCTCACTTAAACTTCTAAAACAATCAACTGTGTTTCCTATAGCATGGTAACAATATCTTTCAATAATGTACAATTTTCCAAAATGTGCAAAAGTAGAGAGAATAGTATAAGAATTCCTGCCTCCGACATCTATTACCAGACTCCACAGTTATCAAGATTCTGCCATATTAGCTTTATCTCCGCTTTCTTCCTTCCTTTCTAACCTATTTTTCTTTCTCCAATGGATTTTAAAGCAAACCCCAGACACCATGTCACTTCATACCTGTATATTTGAATTTTACTCTCTTAACATAAATGGGCATTTCTTAAGGTATAATACATCATATCATACCTTTCAAAATTAACAATTATTCCTTCTCATCAAATACTTATAATTGTTAAATTTCTTAAAAGTAATTCTACAGTTATTTGTTTTTCCTCATGAGGTGCTCACTGTGTCTGTCGAGTCTTAATTTAAAGCCCTGCCCTGCCACACACCTTTTGCCCTGTTTGTAAAAAATGACTTTGATTTGCTGAAGGAAGTGAGTGACTTGTGCTGTTCTTAAACTTGTTACCTCTTGAGGCTTGCTTAGATTCTAGGTCAGCTTTTTGAGGAAGAGTATATCAAAGGCGGTGCTATGTTCCGAAATGCATTATACCAGGTGGCATATGGTAATTGTCCTTTGATGATTCTAGAGTGAAGGAGAATGCCCTAGCGATCATTGGTGTGGACCAATGTATTGTTGTAGAAATTGTTTTTGCTATCTTGGTTTCCCTTTTTGTCTTGTAAAAGTATCAACTCAACTCTTGAGTATGAATTCATGAGATTGTTTTTATGTTTTTATTTTGGAAAATTTCAGATGCAATTACTTCAGCATCAAGAGTTATCAATATCTGGATAATAATGTGTCATCTCTAACTTCACTGACTCTCACCAGTCCCAGCCTTGAATTAATTATGTAGCGACTCCCTGGAACGTATTATTTGATCCATGCATACGTCAACACACATTTCTAAAAGATAGGACGCCTTTTTAAAAACAAGCACATCATCACTGTTACACCCAAGAAAGTTAACAATAATTTCCTAATGTTATCGAATACCTAGTCAATACTTAAACTTCCCTAATTGTCTCATTCATAAATGTTCTTTAACAGTCATTTTGGGGTTTCTATGGAGGCAAAGTGTTTCGCTCGATTGATTTGTTTTTCTTTTTAAGATCAAATTGTCCCATCCTTGGCAATGGAGCCACAGGCACACATGCTATCTGACATAATTCTATTGGTATTATTTCATGATAAAACACCTTTATTCAGGACAGTGTACTATTTACCTCAAAAAACACTTAATAAAATATATTCTATAAAGATATATATTTAAAAAAATGGTAGATAAAAGGACCGATCGGCAGTACAATTAACTATGTTCATCAAATGTTCGATATTGAAGTTAAAGCATATTTATTTCCTCAACATAATTAATTTGTATAGTGCTGGTTCTTAATCTCACAGAAATTCCTTCTAGAATATTTTCCATACACACCAAATTTTGCACAGGTTCACAACTCTCTTGAAACCTATTCATGGATCTCATTTTCCAAATAAGTGACGATTTCCAAAAATTGAATTCTTGTTTCACGGACATGTTAGAAACTCCTCTTTCTCATAATTGTCAGCTAGGTCATTTCTTTAAAAAATTAACTTTACCAGTCAAAAACCTGCCTAGAATATTAATAAGTACAGATATAGCCTGCTTAAAAGCATTAGATTACGCAGCATTCAATGATAGATCCTACACTTTAAGAAAAACATTTTTAATAAAATCAAATTATGACTAACGTCATTTTCCTTTCAAGAAAGATGACTAGAAGGCATATTACCATTGGAAAGGGTAGGATTTTACTGGAGTAGCACCATCTGAGGAGCAAAGTCAATTTTAAACGCAGGAGTGTTGAGCATCCATCTTTGCTGTCTTGAGAGTGTAGAGACATTAGCCCGTTGGTGGCTGGGAGTTTGATTATGTGTTTGCCTTTTGAGCTTCTTCTACTTCTGAGAGCTTATGATTTGGCTGAAGTCCATGGATGGGAGAAAGAAGAACGTGATCGTGTTTTCATCTCAATTCCAGCTTCAGCATTTTTTTAGAATGTTTGAAAATAGCTCTAAGTCTTTCATCAGAGCCTGTAGTTCTTTTATGACTCATGCCTGTTCACGTGATGCTGGAATACGTTTCCCAGAAGCATAGATGCTTGAGTATCATTTTCCAAACTTGTATTGTTTGAAAATAAATCCTCTTTTTTTGTATTCAGCTTTTTAAAAGAGTTTTCCAGCGATGCTTTGCTACATTCTGTATCTCGTAAGTTTTTTTTTTTTTTTATAAATTTCTATTCCTCTGAGATTTATATCCTACATCATCAAGGTTTTCCCCACTGAAAATCCACATCGTAACTGCATGTTTGGCGTACATTGCTACTAGCCATATTACTCCTGAAATCCAGAGTTGCACCACTCAGTGAAACTCTTCACTTGCTGATGAATTCTCTGGCCATCCCCATTAAGTGAGAGATGCTTCCGGTGACTCAAAGTTGGTCAGGATTCTCATGGTCTTCACAGAGAGAGTGCTGGTGGTTCCCATTAGCCTTTATGTTTTGTTATTCCAAACACTTAATTTCAATGCAATTTTAGGACAGGGTTCCATAGTCCAGTGGTTATCACATCTGCTTTACACACAGAAGGTCCTGGGATCAAAGCCTAGTGGGGCCACAGAGCATGTTCTGTGGCCATGTCACCCTGAACAAGCCCAACATCTGATCTTGGAAGCTAAGCAGGGTTGGGCCTGGTTAGTACTTGGATGGGAGACCAGTTAAGAAGATCAGGTGGTCGAGGCAAAAATAATAATAATAAATACGTGCTATTTAATTTGAATTACTGTTTTATTTATTTTATTTATTCTAAAATATTATTTTACTTTAAATGTGTATATCAAATTTACTGTTAGAAAATTAATATGCATATTAATTTTTATTAGATCAATAATAATTGTTTTATTGAAGTGTTATTCACATACCATAATGTTCAAGCTCTATCTTGTACCAGTAAGTGGTTTTTAGTACATCCACATAGTTGTGCAGCTATCACTACTATCTAATTGGAGAACATGTCATCACCCCCAAAAGAAAAACCAGTCGCAGTCCCCATTAGTCTCTGAGGCTTTCTTTTTTTGTCTCTCAACAAGGTTTCCTAGTTGTGTCCTGTATATTTCAGGGCCAAGACATTCAATCAGCCATGTCACTCTTGCAGTGAGCCCTAGACAAGGAGTTGGTATTTAGAAACCACATTTGGGTCTCATTCTACTGTATTGCCATTATATGTAGGTATTTTACTGGACCGAACTAAGATATATGAATTTTTATGAAGAAAAAATTAATGTGTTACAAAATTATGTTCGAACTTATTTAGACAAATTTTATTTGGCTGCAATTTGAGGCCGCATTTCTTTCTCCCCCATTGAAGACCCAATATTAGCCTACTTATTTGCTTATGCTATGATAAATAATATTAAAATTATATATATATAATTATTATTATATATTATTGGTATCATTATTAGCTATAATGCTACTGAATACAGTTAAGATTTAAGCCCTGCTTGTCTTTAAAATGTATTGCACTAAGGATATGGAGTCAAATTACTACATTCTAAATGATTTTGATGGAATAATGGCAATATCAAAAACCATTATTTATGGTTGTATAGTTCTATCACCAACTTGAAAAGCTTATTCCTTTTACCTTGTTTTCTATTTTTAAGGAAATTATTTACGGTATTTCAAAGTCAAAGTTCTTGAATGAGTTTTATTCAGAGAAAGTCTGAATAAATTTCTATTCTAATCTCGATTCGATTCTCGCTTATCTCAGGTAACTTTAATTTTGGTTTTGTCTCCCCTTGTTTTCTTTTGTAAACGTAAGGCTTGTGTGTTCATATTTATTCCATCTCTTTCAGAATGCAATCATAGTTTGTGTGTGTGTGTGTGTGTGTGTGTGTGTGTGTGTGTATGTGTGTGTATGTGTGTGTAATTTGGCACCCTGCTTTTTTGACTTGACAAATTCCTGCAGATCACTCTATATCAGTGTGTAGAAATCTTTCTACTTTTATTGGCTCCATACGATTTCATCATATGGATGTACCCTAGTTTATTCAGCCAGCTTGGTATGTACATATGTATGTATGGTATTCCATGGTGCTACAACTTTTTATATTTTGCCAGTATCTTCAGGCTAGATTCCTAAGACTTTGTCATTTAAAAATATGTGTTCCTGCTACTTCTATACGGATGATCATTTTGCATCCCCCTGAGCAAGCTATGAGAATGTCTGCTTCAGTGCTTTGTTAGGAAAAAATATACTGTAAAACTTTTGGATTTTTCTTCAAGATATAGGTCAGAAATGGTATCTTGGTGTCATTTTAATGTATATTTCCCTTCTTAGTGAGTTGAGCATTATTTCAAATGTTTCAAGGCTATTTATTTTTTTTTTTACTTCATGATATGTTATCTGCTGCCAAGTAATCAATTGCTCCAAAGTTTAGCAGCTTCAAGCAACAGGCATTTATTGGCTATCTCACAGCTGCTGTGTATCAGTAGTTTGGGCACAGCTTAGCTGGATATTTTACTTCAGCAGTCCCCAACCATTATGACACCTGGGACTGGTTCTCCCATGAGGACCTAATGCCTAATGAACTTAGGAAGAGCCGAGGGAGTGATATCAGCACTGGGGAGCAGCTGCAAATAAGACGAAACTTAGCTCTCTTGGCCTTGTACCTGATAGGCAACTATCAGGTACCGATCCATGGCCTAGGTAGCGCAGACGTCCACTCTATTTCACAGTCTCTTCCAAAGCCCCAGTCTAAATGTCAGCTGGGCCTGTGGTCTCATCTGAAGGCTCAGGAGGAAGGATCCAGTTCATAGCGTGCTTACGTTGTCATCGGCAGGATTCATTTCTTGAGTTCCTCACAAGCTGTTGGACAGAGTATTCAGTATCTGGGCACATGGACCTCTTCGTCGAGCATCATGGAAGACAGCAGCTGGCTCCATCAGAGACAGTAAGTGAGAGAGCCAGAGGGTGCCAGCAAGATGGCAGCCATAGGTTTACGTAACCTAATCACAGAATTCACGTTGCATAAGTTTTGCCATTTTCTATTTATCAGAGGCATGCCATTAGGTCTCGCCTGTGCTCAATGGAAGAAGAGCGAGGGCGTAAATGTGAGGAAAATGGGTCTCATCTGGGGGCATTTCCCAACATGCCTATCGCAGTTTCTTATTTTCAGCCCATTCTTCTAATGATTCGCTGGTGTTCTTTATTTTTAGGAGGTCTTAAAAGAGCATGAGGAGTCGCCCGTTGTCCAGTGTCTTTCAGGTATAAACACCTTTTGTAATTTATCCTTCTTTATTAAACTTTGCTTATTATATATTTGGTTATGCAAAGATTTTTATGAAGTGTACATCTTTTCAGATTTATCAATCTCTTATTGCTTCTGGGTTCTGAGTCAAAATTTAGGTATCTTTCTCCACTCCCGTATTATAAAAGCATTTGTTTATTTTTTCCCTAGTGCTTGAATGGTTTTCTTTTATCTGCTATTCATTTGGAATTTATCCTGATATTTAATGTACTATATTTGGACAAATTTACCTTCCTGATAAATTCTTCTCTGTACCTGTTCCACTTAATTAACAAAAGATCTTTTCTCCCAGTTTCAGATACCGTTTTTTTTTCATATGCTTAATTTGCATTAATATTGAGTCTATTTCTGGAGTCCTATTTGATTATTTTAGTGTATTTATGTACCAATGTGCCAGTACAATCCTCTTAAAGGTGTTATATTCTGATTTTTAAAATACTATGTGATGAGCTATGCTTATTCCTTTTTCCACCCTGAGTACTTTCTCAGTTGTTTCTGCTTATTTTTCCATTTGAATTTTCTAATCAACTTCTCTTACACCAGACTGGAAAAGAATGCTTTAATTTCTGTGAGAATCATGATGTTTATAAGTTAACTTAGGGATAACTGACATATGTATAACATTGAGTCTTCTTCATCAATAATAGGATTTGTCTTTTCCTTTGCTCATGTCTACTTTTGCCTTTTGAAGGTTTTAGGTAGCTTTCTGTGCAATGGGTTGTTTGCGAAGGGGGGCAGTTATGAGCAGAGATACTGTACCCACATGCACTTGCACACTAATGCCAAGTTTCTTTTCTCATGTGTAGATGTCTTAGCATACCATTGCTGGGGTGGATGGTAGGTCTACCTTGTTTTCAGACCTTCAGCTCACATTTGCTTTTCTCATTCAGCATGTATAGTCGTGTGCGGTTGGTGGCAGTGGTGATCAATATTTCTACTCTTCTGATGATCGTTAAAACAGCAGTTAAGATAATTTTCAGAAAGTTTGCACAAGGAGCATAGGTCTTATTCATACAAATTTAGGTAACTGCGCCCAGAACCGTACCCAAAATACAGGCCCTTCTGAACTGTTGAATGATTTCTTCTCCCAAACCTCATGAGTGTTCCAACTAGCTACCAGGGTAACTGGTAGGTAAGCCCCCAGAATGCCCTCAATGGATTACACTTGAAAATCATGTTTAAGGCCAACTCAAGAGAGAGCCAACAACTTCAGCTCATTCGCACAACAATAAATTCTTTCAGTGCCACCGAAATCTTTCAACCAAGGACCTTAGGGCTATAGCACAGGCAAGACACACACCTTCTACTCGTGATGCTTGATCATTCACAACTCTTCAGATGTTGAAAGGGCCTCAATCAAAATGAAATAAATGACTGAAGAATTTCATCATGAATTGGTTAAAAATTAGACATAATTTGATCTCACAGCCACACACTGAGGGTTGATTGAGTTCACAAGAGAGAAATCAAAGGGCAAATATGGAAGGTCCTTATCAAAGGATATTTGAGTCTGTGAGAGCACAGTGTTGGAAAACATTTCCCCACTAATGTAAGTCTATCAGCTCTTTAAATATGTGTGCTGAAAACATTGCCTATGGACCCACTTTGGCCGGGTCCTTTGCTAGAATGTTAACTAGCCCTGTTACCTTTGTGTTTAGATATGTTTTATTGGCCACAGACTCTTTCTCTCTAGTTAAGATCTTGTAAAATAGTAATAGCATTATTTAGTAAATGTCCTTTCCCTGTTGACCTTTATTTGCATAATGTCCGCAGCTCTCAAACATTGGGAACTTGAAGGTATTATACCCTTTTGCATTTAAAAATTTCTTTGCTTTTTAGCACGTGTTCGGAAGGCACTGAGGGCTTCTGGACACCTGTCAGCACTTCAGGGCCGGCCAGGGACTGAGTCGGTCATATTCTCCATGCCACTGCAACAATCGCTTGTAAAATGGCTTTTAGGGAAACATCACTTACCTTCGAAATAAATCTTTTCCTATAGTAAGTGTGACAAAGGCCAACCTTATCCCAGAGGGGAGCAGGAGACCAAGCAGAGGAAGCACATCTGCAGCCTGATAGTCATAGAGCGAAGGTACTGAACTGGCCTGGGCTGTGGAAAGTGGTCCTTTGATCCTCTTTCACCTTCAGTCTCAAGAGAGTGCAAGATGATAAAGAATTTCAACACAGGAGGTAGGGGATCACCATGGCAGGGTGTGCTTTGGGGATCAGGGAGAATAAAGAAGAGGTAAAAGAATTTCAAGATCTTCTGAAGGATTCCTTGGAAAGATTCTTTAAAAGAATTGCTTTATGTTTTACAAGAAGAAGACCAGACAATGTATCCTGTTCATTTACTGTTGGTAGAGCATACACTGAGGATGCTGTAAAGGCTGGTGGAATTTTTTAAATTTTTTCCCCATCACAGAGATCCTTCTAAGGTAGGCAGGAGCAGAGGGTTCGCATGTGGCATTTGTCCTGGAGGTGAAAATTGAGAAGTGCCAGGACATTTATCGTGGAGACCAGGGAGAAAGATGTCACTGGGGACAGCACTCCCAGACAGATAAAGAGCAGCACGGCCCATGTTCATGCCATCTCCAGCCATCACCTCAGTCCCAGCCTGGACTCTGAGGAAGAGCCAGGAAGTGACAGCTGTCACAATGGCCAATGAGTAGGATGTTTCATGGTTCATGACGCGTTTTCACCTACCTCTTTCTGGCTGACCCTTGGCATCTATTAGGAATGTACTGGGCTGTTTTGAGCACCAGGAAGCACACAGTCCTGTAACTCAGAGGGAACACAAGGCAGATAGCCTCCTCTTTACGCAAGTGATTGAAATATAGAGAGTTTATGTAGCTGGTCCATGGTCAGAGGTGGAGGTGAGATGAAAACCCACAACTTCTCAAAACAGTCCTCTGTTATTATAGTCAAATAAAGTAATATTATCTGTGGAGAGCTGTTTTTCTGCTACAAAAGCTTATTGTTTTTTTGATGAAGGTGTCTTGTTAGGAGATGTCATATGCGACCACAATGTCCTCTTCCTATTCTCCTCAGGATATGTACTCTTACTCTAGGAGTTCGTCAAATTTAGGAGTCTAGAAGATTTCATCCATTTTCCTTTTCTCGAGTTCTCTTGTTTCGTCTTCAAACAGGGAAGCCTCCTCATCAGAGAAAATCAGGAGAGCAAAAAAATTGTAGTTTCTCAAGAAATATTGAAAGTCCACTTAGATTCCTAACTGGCTGCACTTCCCTGAGAAATTTCATTCTATGAAGCACTAATTTCCTTTTGCCACTTGGGCAAGAACATCCAATTACAGAGAAAACTTGTGCTTTCTTTTGAATGTCAATAAATTCCACCCTGTTGTAGCCCCAAACTGGACACATGCCAAATGTTCACTAACAGAAGAATGGATATACAAACCGGGGATGTCCACAAATGAAACATGATACAATAATAAAATGAACACAGTGATGATACATTTAACAAGACAGATGAGATTTTTCTGGTCAAGGTGGAAAAGCAGTTACCTGTTTTGCTCGCCTCATCCCTGAATCACCTCAAAAGAACAAGTCAACTATCGAATGACCATCACTGGGAGTAGCCTGAATTCCAGGTGAACAGAAATCTTCTGACTGGGGTCACACAGAAGAGGCCACCTCAAGAGAGGTAGGAGGGACGGAGACCCAGAACAGGGTGGCCAACACCCCTTTGTGGTGATTAGAAATCAGAAGAGACATCTCAGCTGTGTGGGTCCCCCTGGAGGAGCCTGGTGTCCCAAGCCCACACTGGACTCACCAGACCAAGGTTCTATTGCCAGGAAGAGAAGTCCCCACACTTCTATCTGTGAAAACCAGTAGAGACTGTGACTGAGTGAGATAGATGGCCTCCTAAGGGGCCATGCACACATAGACTTACTGCTAATTGACTCACTCCCTGTGAGTTCCAGTGCTGAGGCAGCTGTTCAAAGGTTTCAGGGCCACACAGGAGGAACTGAATTGTCGGTCTTAAGAGCGAGGGCTGGTGGGGTGGCTTTCTCCCAGACTGAAGTGCGGGCAGAAGCCATTGTTCCTTTGTTGAGCCCAGCGTGCAGACCCAGGGAGCTGCTATATCTGAGTCTCTGTCAACATAACTAACACAGGTCACCCAACACTCTGGAGTTTCTTGGACCTCCCCTTTCTCAACATGCCAACCTGCTTCCAGTGGCTTCTCCATTCAATCAACCTGTCTTGGCTCATGCTGTGGACCATCCTGAAATTTCTCAAAGCTTTGCAAACCCCAAACAAAAAGCATCTGGCCTCAGAGAGCTCCATACATCTTGCCAAGCAGTCCCAAGTTCTGCATTAGTGGCAGCCATCTTTGGCTTGAGTCTTGGCCTCTTGAGGCACCTCTACTTTCAGCATGGATAACAGCCATCTGCAGATGTCTTGGTGTCTCATTTCAGATGGCCGAAGATGCTGCTAAACTTGGCCTGAAGTGGGGACCCTCCTGAACAACTGAGGGCCTTTACCCTTAGTTTTGGAGATAGGACAGGGTTCCAGAATCATCCTGCTAACTCTAGAGATGACAGACTACAGAGTAGACTGAGAAGGCACCAAAACCCTGCTGAAGACCATCCTGCTCTGTAGGGTCAGTGCCTGCACAAGCATCTCCTTCACTAACGATCAGCTTGAGGGTCAATCTTCCCCACTGATGACCAAACAACAACCAAGGCTCAACTACAACATGTGGGCACATAATACCTATCCAACAAACACACCTGGAGCATCCAGTTCAAGAGACCATCGTGATGGCGACTTTAGGATCCATGGGACACACACTACATATGGTGACTCTACTGAGATTGGGAGACAGAGAGGCCCTACTTAATACATAGAAACAAAGAGGAGGAGGCAGACAAAATGAGGAGATAGAGAAACATGTTCCAAAATAAAACACAGAACAAAGCTCCAGAAGAAGAACCAAACACTATGGAGGCAAGAAAACTGCCAGATGCAGAATTCGAAACACTGCTTATAAGGCTTCTCCATAATTTCAGTGTGAACAATGACAAAGAGATAAGAAACATAAAAATGGAGATACAAAACATAAGGAAGAACCAGTCAGAAATGAAGAATACTATAACTAAAATGAAGAATACCTTACAGAGAATTGACAGTGGATTAGATGAAGTAGAGGACTCTATCTGCAATTTCGAAGATGAAGTACCAGAAAACATCCAAGCAGAAGAGCAATGAAAAAAAAAAAAGAAGAATTCTCTCAAAATAAGGATGGGTTAAGGGTCCTCCAGGACAAAACAGGCATAACGACATCACATCATAGAACTAGATGAGGAAAGAGAGCAGGAACTCAAAATCTATTTTACGAAATAATGATTGAAAACTTCCCTAACTAGGCAAAAGAATCACCAGAAGTGCAAACTGACAAACAAGATGATTCCAAAGAGGCCCACACCATGACACATCCGAATTAAAATGCCAAAGCTTAAACACGAGGAGAGAATCTTAAGAGCAACAGGAGAAAAGCAGTTAGATGCCTACAAGGGAGCTCCAATAAGACAGCTAATTTTCCAACAGAAACTTCGCAGGCCAGAGGGATTGGCACAAAATAGTCAAAGTGATGAAAACCAAGGAAGTCCAACCAAGATCACCCAGAAAAGATAAAGACTTTCCCAGAAACAGACTCTCAAAAGCTGAAGAAGTTCATCAGCACTGAACCGGTATTACAAAAAAAAAAAAAAAAAAAAAAAAAGAAAGAAAGAAAGAAAAATATTAAAGGTACTTTTTTAAAGAAAAAATTACCTTAATGTAAAAGGATTAAATCCTCCAATCACACAATATTAAGTGGCTGAATGGATAAGAAAACAAGACCCTTTTACACATGCTGCCTACAGAAGACTCACTTTAGGTCAAAAGAAACACACAGACTGAAAGTGAAGGGGTAGAAATGAAAGAGCCATTTCCTGAACATGGAACCGAACAAAAATCTGGACTACCAGGCAAAATAGACTTTAAAGCAGAGGCTATACCAAATGTCAAAGAAAGACCCAGTAATTCCATTTTGGGGAAATTGTCTCAAGAAACCCAAAACACCACCTTGAAGGGAAATGTGCATCCTTATGTTCATTGTGGCATGATTTACAATAGCCAAGATGTGGAGGCAACCTGAGTATACATCAGAAAATGAATGGATAAAGAAGAGGTGGAACATATATTCAACGCAATGTTACTTGGCCATAAAAGGAATGAAGTCTAGCCATCTGCAATGACCTGGGTGGACATAGAGGGTATAGTGTTTGTGGAGTAAGTCAGAGAATGACAAGTGCCATATGATTTCACTTATGTGGAATCTAAGGGATAAAATAGACAAACTCAACGTCACAGAGAACATTTTAATGGTTGTCAGTTGGGAGGCGTTTGCAGCGAGGTCACTGGATGAAACAGGGGAAGGAATCGAGTCCAGTTTGTTGTCACAAAATAGTCACAGGGATGTAAGTACAGCATAAGAAATGTAGTCAACAATACTGTAAAAACTATGATGGTGTCAGATGGGTACTAGACTTATTGGGGTGATCACTTCCTAAGTTATGTAAATGTCTAATCACAATATTGTATACCTGAAGCTAGTATAACATTATATATCAACTGTAATCAAAAAGGCAAAACAATTACTAAACACAGTTGACTCTGAAACCTTTATTCTGATGAAAGAAAAGAAAAGATCACGTTTTTGGTGAGGGGTCAGGAACTCGTGGCGATTGACTAGCAAGAGGCATGAAAGAAGATTTTTGGAGACGGGACTATTCTGTTTCTTGATCTGAGTGGAGGTCTCAGAAAAACCTTTGTAAAAATTCCTTGAGCTGCACACTTGAGTAGATTTTACTGTTAAAATTATACCCCAACTAATTGGTATAATCAAAGGAAGTAAAAAATAAAAATGAAATGACAAGTCTCTCCTGCTTTCTCTCTATTTACCATCCCCCTTTTGCCTTTCTCCCCTCTCCCTGCCCACTTCTCTTCCTGCTTCAGACTTCTTCTGTGTGTTTCTAGAAGGAAGTCTTACCCTAAAATTGTATAAATTACAGCTGTTAGCATACTTAGGTGACAACCATATTTAAAATAGCATAGTGCAGGAGGTTGGAATTGACCTTTGCAACTGAAATACAACAAAGCCACACATGAGGGCCCATGTCAATATTTACCCTAGGTTCCTTGTCCAAGGACACTGAAGGAGGGCACATTCCTCATGGTTCTGTCCTTGGTTCCCATCACAACATGCCTTCCTGACAGTGGCTTTAGCCCTTCTTACAGTGTTCCTACTTAAGACTCTCATGAATAACAGTGATTCTTTGGTCTAGGACCTCAAAAAAATTTCTCTTCCCAAAAGACTTGTCAAGGCGTCAAGAGATATTCTACCCTCTAGCCTGTGGCCCTTAAAGGCAACTCTGGTCACAGGCCTGCTACTCAAAAGTCCAACTGGCCAGCCCTGTTAGTCATGGAAACATGAGGATGTTTTGATCTATACGTACCTGTTACAACCTGACAGTAACTGGCATTTCTACATCTGAGGAATACTCTTCTTGACTTTTTGTATTTGTGGGGAACTCCTGTGCTTAATTGTTTTGGCCTGGTTAAGGAGAGCCATGAGATTTCTCAGGACTCACCTTACTCATTGATAATTTATCTCTGTGAAGAAGTGAAATGTCATCAGATGTTCCTACAAAAGAGGTAAGCCCAAGCCACATTCATTTTGACATAAACTAGCATTATTAGATTTTCAGCCTCGTCTACTAGCCTCTGTGCTATTTGATTTTTTAACCAAGTACATCTGAATGTGGATTATATCTCACAACATTTGGTGATGCCATGTCCACAATCACATCTCTCTTTACATGAAACAGTGGCATGAGTGACTGTGGGAGTCAAAAAGCAAATGGCTAATGTGTGATGTGTCGCCAAACCACAGGGTGGTGATGGTGGTAATGGTGTCACCAAACTACAAGGTCTCCTTGCTTCAATAAATTGAACACATCCTTGCTCTTTATAAAGTGTCTGCTGTATTTCTGACATTTGCCAATTGTGGTAAAATACACATAACGTAAATTTACTATTTTAACTATTGTTAAGTTGTGCAGAATTTAGTAGCAATAAAAAAGTTCACATGATCATGCAACCAGCACCACCGTCCATCTTCAGAACATTCTGATCTTCCCAAATGGAAACTTTGTGCCCACTGAACCCTAGCACCCCATTCTCCTCGCCAGCACCTGTCTCCATTATTTTGACTCATCTGGAGTCCTCAAATAAGTGGAATCGTCCAATATTGTCCTTTTGTGTCTACCTTTCACCCACTGTAATGTCTTGAAGGTTCATCTGTGCTGGGGTATGTGTCAGAATTTTCTTCCTTGTAAAAACTGAAAAGTATTCTGTTGAGTGGAGAGAGTCAAATGAGTCTATCCATCCATCAATGAACAGGCTGTTGCATTGTTTCCACTTGTCCACCTCCTCCTTCTCTTCCTACTCCTCCTTCTCCTCCTCGCTTCTTCTCCTTCTGCTCCTTCATGTTACTCTTCTTTTCCTACTTCTTGTTCTCATTCTCCTTTTTCTTCTTCTTCTCCGTTTTCTTCTCCTTATTTTCTCTCATTCTTTTTCTTCACTTCTTTTCTTTCTTCTTTCTGCTTCTTGATAATAGAAACAGTGGAACTTCACGAGGTGTGAATTCCCAAGAATGGTTTTGAGAATGGTAGTTCTTGCAGATTGGAAGGGGTTTGCTTCTGAGGGTGCGGCGACAAGTAGTGAGACTGCATGGTGCGAGTACGTTTGAGTAGGGAAGCAGAGGATTTCAAGAATCTGCAGTCGCGAGTTCCTGGGAGGTGCTTCCGACACTTGGCAGTTGTCCACACCCACGGCCCAAGGTGGGAGGGGTGCTGTAAACCGGAAACTCGACCACGAATGGATTCACATGCAGTCGGAAAGAGCTGGCTTAATTGTGCCACTGTGGCTTATGAGTTCTGATTCCTGTGTCCAAATGCCACCTGGGTCCCGCCGGAAGTGTGCGATGAGCTCTTTGGGCTGTGGCGGAGTGTGCTGGGAAACCCGTGCCAGCCTACAGGGAGGAATCGGTGAGCAGCCCCTGCTCTCATGGCGATGATGGAGCACCTGCACTGGTGCCGGTTGGCCCAGGGTCCGGCCTGACTCCTGGGAGCGGGAGGTGGTGTCGCAGGAGCAGAGAAGTCGGAACACTGGGGCGACCGGGTAGGGCGACGGGGAGTCAGTGGCGAGCAGCGCCCGGTGCGG
Organism: Cynopterus sphinx; assembly: GCA_030015415.1. Taxonomy (NCBI): domain Eukaryota; kingdom Metazoa; phylum Chordata; class Mammalia; order Chiroptera; family Pteropodidae; genus Cynopterus; species Cynopterus sphinx. Next base: position 18,986 of record JAKZJJ010000075.1, on the reverse strand, counting down.
ACGGGCGTGTCGGGGCCATAAGCCTGCAAGGGAGGTGGCACGAAGACGCTGCGGCGAGGCCGGAGCACGAGCTGTTGTGAGGGACGACCGCGTGGGCTTGGCTTGGCTATGGATTCGCGAGAGGCGCGAGGATGCTTGCAGCACGGAGCGCTGGGCGGTGTGTTTGTGACGTGGCCGCCGGGAACGTGTGTGATTCGATCCCGTGACAAAAATGGCCTCTGCAGCTCTATGCGCTGCCACCATGGAGAACAGCTTGGTGGGACCCCTGTATTCGGTCAACCGTGAGCTGACGCCAGGATTCTCGCTGCGGATCTGGGTCCCAGCGGACAGTGCGATATGCCTGGAGACACTCGGCCTCAGTGCGGCCAGGGTGTGGCAAGCTCGTGAGGCTCAAAGGTCATGGACATCTTTAAACGCCCCACGCCGAAAGACAGCCCGGCTGATAGCGCCGGCCGGGCCAGAGGGTCTCAGCGTGAGGTCGAGAGGCCCGGGATCGAGGAGTCGTGTCTTGCTGCGCCCGTGTGCCCGCCACAGCGACGGAAAAAGGTCAGTGTGAGGACCACACGGTCCCTGGCGCCTGGGTGTCGGGGCAGCCAGTTGAGACGAGCCGCTGGGTTCCGCTTGGCACTGTCAGTTCCGCTGGAGATCGGGCTGGGGAAGGTGCCCAGAGAGGGTCCCCGCTGGTGTGCCGGGCCCTTAGGTTCTCCGGGAGAGGGCGTGAAGCCCTCGGAAAGGGAGGAAGCGTTAGTCGTGGAGGAAGCAAGGGCAGCCCGGCATGGGCCAGGCTTCTCTGCCCGAAAGTAGGAAGTAGCCTCGGTAATGGTCCCGCCCCTGCTTCCGCTTGCCCAGCTCCAGGTCTCTTGAGGCAACACCCTAATGCCGCAAGAGGTCGATCCACTGTATGATATTTCTTTGTGGACAGGATCAGCTTCTGAACCCTTATGGAATAATGGTAGGTATTTCTTGCCCTAGGGAATGGTCAGAAAGACCTGGCCGGCAGAAACATACAAGACAAATCACAACAAAACACAACAAGACCATCGCCCCCCAAACCAAAGCCAAACCAACCCCATCCTACCGTACACCAACGATGAGTAACATAGGTTAAGACTAACAAAAATATCATAAAAATGTATCTTGAAAAAAGACATGAGAAATGTGCCCTATCCCCAGGTCAGGTGGAGGTGAACATCTAGATTTAAATCAGAAACTAAATGGTCAAAATCTCCATAGAAAATGAGCAGGTCCAGACAAGGGTCCGAAGAAACCGAAATTGCTGACAGACAGGGAAAAGATGCTGAACCTTACTGACAACCAGAGAAATGCACACCGAAATGGTCACATTCTACCTGACAAGTTGACCACTGTGAAAAGATAGTGATTCATGACATGCGCTTAGTGTGCGAGACCATTGACTGGGTGGGACACGTGTCCTCGTGCATCACTTTAAGAACATGAAGTGGTACAGCTTTCTAAAGGGCAAGTCAACAATACGGATTAGATACATGAAACATGCAGCCATGGAGCAGTCCCTGTTGGGGATTTGCACGGTAAAAATAATCATCGAATTTCACCAAGATTCAGACTCAGATAATTGGATAAACATACTTGGATATATTTTACATTGTATAGAAAGGGTGACCATTGCACGATTTTTTTTTTTATCATGGCCAAGGAAAAAAGATAGAAAGAAAAAGAAGAGAAGAGAAAATGAAAAGCAACATAAGACCGAAAGCTTACAGCAAACCAAGTATCTGAACAGAGTCAAAGTACAAAAATTATCAACTCACTAAATAATTAATTAATTGGTTCATTCATTTCCTTACTTACTGACTGAACTGTTTATGTACTTTTTATTCATTCATTCATTCGCTCATCCATTTATTTATTTATTTATTTATTTATTTATTGGAAATAAAATGCAAAAATGAGAGCCAAAACCTGTCTCAAAGTAAGTATCCAAACAGGGTCCAATTACAAATATTATCAACTCACTAAATAATTAATTAATTTGTTCATTCATTTCCTTGCTTACCGATTGATCGGATTATTTACTTTTTATTCATTTATTTATCCGTTCATTTATATATTTATTTATTTATTCCTTTCTAGGAAATAAAATCCAAAAATGAGAGCCAAAACCTGTAGCAAACCAAGTATCTGAAAAGGGTCAAATTACAAACATTATCAACTCACTAATTAATTAATCAATCAATCAATTAATTAATCTATTCATTTTCTTCCTTATCCACTTATTGACTTGGTTGTTTCTTAACATTTTACTTGTTTGTTTGTTGATTTATTTCCTGATTACTTATTTTGTTTGTAATTTTGTTTTGTGATTTCTTTTGTTGTATCCCAAAGTCTTGTTATCTTAGTTGTAGAAAGCTAGAGTCAGGTGTGAAAACCAAATTCCTGGTTCACACCACCAGAGCAGAAAGGGTGACTTGACTCGGAGGAAACTCATGCACCCTGCCCTTTCGTTATCCCCTGCTCAGGATGGCAGAACTTTGAGTTTCTGGGAAAGTGAGCTGCTGGGTCTTTTTCTTTTCTTTCTTTCTTTGTCCCTTCGTGGGGATTCTATATGTTTTCTAATGGGCACGGATTCATTTTGAGGCCTCAGGAAGGTGCAGTGTCTGTCAGTATACAAGGAACAGCCAGGTTGGATGTTTGCTAGCCCTGCAGAGTCACGAAGCATTCTTCTGTGCTGCCACGAGAGGGCAGCAAAAGCTCAGCCAAGGTCAACCTTGGGTGGGAGCTGAACACTGCTGTTGGATGCTCAGTGCTCTTGACATGTTCCTGACAGAAAGCAATTGGCACGGCTTGGGTTTTGGGATCAATTGACTGATACTCACTGGAGGAATTGATCTATTGGAGAAAATACATTGATCTTTTAGAGATTCACTATGCAGATCCAAGCAAGGCTGACGAATGGGCCTTTGTCTTCACATTCAGGGCTATGTGATGGAGACAGGAATCCACACGTTTTGATATTCTTGTGTCCCCAGTACAGGTTTTCTAAGCTGCCCTTATAATCAAATGTCTCTGAAGCAGTTTCTTTCCTTTAAGAATAAAATTTTTTTTGATGCATGTTTTTCCAAAGATTGTCGGTTTACAGCCATGGGACGATTTTCAACGTATTTGACTGATTACCAGTGGCCACAATGAGGCTGTTTTCTTGGGCTTTCCACGATCCAAAGTGTCCTGTGCATAAAAAGAGAGACACAGTCACGGAACTGGTCATCTCTCACGTCTCATCCCGGTGAGTGTTTTGCCATCGTTGCTTAGTCAATTTTCAAGCCAGAAATGGTAACAGGTCACTTCCACCATTTTACTTTGGAATGACTATATCTCCTTTGATCCCGAAATCGCCATCATCGAAAGTGGTTTTCATTTTGACAATCATTGATCTGTCCTTCCTCCAGAAATTCCTTGTCTGGACACTATTGTCTGCCTTGAGATTTGAAATTTCCCCGTCAAGGTAGTTTCCGGTGCCTATCTTTTATTCGCATTGTTTTGATTCCAACATTGACCCGTGTCGATACAGACCTGCGTCATTTTACATACTCTGTTATGATTTATACAGAAAAAGTATTTAGAGACTTGCTATTGCTCAGCATTTCAGTGGGTTTCTAAACACTGAGAATCACGGGTTTTTTTCGGGCCTGTCCCCTGAAGCCTATCTAGGGCCTCACCCACCCTTCTTATTTGTTGCCTTCTGGACTTTTTAGAAATTTCAGCTTCTATTCATTTCCACTCTCCTTCTCCTCCTACTGTTTTTCCTCCTCCTCTTCCTCCTCCTCCTCCTCCTTCTCTTCCTCCTCCTCCTCCTCCTCCTCCTCCTCCTCCTCCTCATCCTTCTTCTCCTACTCCTCCTCATGCTCCTTTTATCTCCTATTCCTACTCCTGCTTCTCCTTCTCCTGCTTCTCCTTCTCTTCTTTCTGTTTTTCCTTCTCTTTCCCCCTTTTTTCTTCTTGTCCTTGAAAAGAAGAAATTGAACTTCACAAAGTGAAATCGCAAGAATGGTAATATGGATGGTTCATTCATGCTAATCGGAACGCGTTTGGTTCTCTGGTTTTGGCAAATAGCAGTTAGCTTGCATGCTACGTGTAGTTTTGAGCAGGGGAGCACAGGACTTGTCGGAATCCGTGGTTCTGGTTCCGTGTGAGGTGCTTGCAACCCGTGGAAGCCGTTCCTGTAAACCGGCCCAGGTCTGAGCGGTGCTGTAGACCGGTCACTCGGCCAAGAATGGCTCCACATAAAGTCGGGAAGAGCTGGCTTCAATTGTGCCGCTTTGGTTTACGAGATCTCAGTCATGTGGACAAATGGCACCTGGGTCGCTCGCGGAATGTGCGATGAGCTCTTGGGGCTGTGGCAGAGGGTGCTGGGACCCCGTGCCAGCCTACATGGAAATATCGGTCAGACGCACCTGCTCTCATGGCGGTGATGGAGCCCTTGCACCGGGTGCCGGTTGGCCCAGGGTCCGGCCTGACTCCTGGGAGCGGGGAGTTGGTGTCGCAGGAGCCGAGATGTCGTAGTGCGGGGTGACAGGACTAGGCGAAGGGGCGTCAGTGGCGAGCAGAGCCGGTGCGGATGGCGTGTCGGGGCCGAGGGCCTGCAAGGGAGGTAGCACGTGAACGCGTGTGAGGCCGGGGTGCGAGCAAGCTGTGGGGGACACGCCTCGCGGGCTTGGTTTGGCTGTTGATTCAGCGAGAGGCGCGAGGATGCGTGGAGCACGGAGAGCGCGGGGCGGGGGGCTTGTCATATGGCCGTCGGGGTAGTGTGTGATTGGATCCCGTGAGGAAAAATGGCCTGCAGCTGCTCTATGCGCGTCACCATGGAGACCAGCTTCGTGGGACCCCTTTATTCGGTCAGCCGTGAGCAGACGCCGGGCTTCTCGCTGCGGATCTGGGTCCCAGCGGACAGTGGGACACGCATGGAGACACTCGGGCTCGTTCCGAAGCGAGGGTGCGACGGGCTCATGAGGCTCAGAGGCCGCGGATGCCTTTAAACGTCCCGCGCCGCGAGGGACAGCCCGGCTCAGAGCGTCGGCCGGGCCCGAGGGTCCCCAGCGTGAGGTCGAGCGGCCCGGGATCGAGGAGTCTTTTCTTGCCGAACCCCTGTGTGCCCGCCCCAGGAACGGGAGCAGGTCAGCGTGAGGACTACACGGTACCTGGCGTCGGGTGTCGGGGGCAGCCAGTTGAGGCGAGCCGGTGGGTTCCGTTTGGCGCTGGGCGTTCCGGGAAGATCGGGCTGGGGAATATGCCCAGAGAGGGTCCCCGCTGGTTTGCCGGGCCCGCGGGTTCTCCGGGGAGAGGGCGTGTGAAGCCCATCGGGAAAGGGAGGAAGCGTTAGTCGGGGAAGGGGCGAGGGTAGCCCAGCATGGGCCAGAGTTCTCTGCCTGAAAGTAAGAAGTACTCGGGCCATAGCCCCGCCCCTGCTTCCGCTTGGCCCAGTACCAGGCCTCTTTAGGCCACACCCTCCCGCCACCCAGACATTCGGTCAGCTCTATGATATTTCTTTGTGGACAGGATCACCTTGCGGACCCTGAAGGGAAAATGAAAGCAATTTTTTGGCCTAGGGAATGGTCAGAAAGACCTGGCCGGCAGAAACATACAAGACAAATCACAACAAAACACAGCAAGACCACCGCCCCCCAAACCAAAGCCAAACCAACCCCATCCTACCGTACACCAACGATGAGTAACATAGGTTAAGACTAACAAAAAAATCATAAAACTGTATCTTGAAAAAAGACATGAGAAATGTGTCCTTTCCCCAGTTCAGGTGGAGGTGAACATCCAGATTTAAATCAGAAACTAAACGGTCAAAATCTCCATAGAAAATGAGCAAGTCCAGACAAGGGTCCGAAGAAACCGAAATTGCTGACAGACAGGGAAAAGATGCTGAACCTTACTGACAACCAGAGAAATGCTCACCGAAATGGTCACATTCTACCTAACAAGTTGACCACTGTGAAAAAATTGTGATCCATGACATGGGCTAGGGTGCGGGACCATTGACTGGGTGGGACACGTGTCCTCGTGCATCACTTTAAGAACATGAAGTGGTACAGCTTTCTAAAGGGAAAGTCGAAAATACGGATCAGATACATGAAACATGCAGCCGTAAAACAGTCCCCTGTTGGGGATTTACACGGTAAAAATAGTCATCGAATTTCACCAAGATTCAGACTCAGATAATTGGATAAAGATACTTGGATATATTTTACATAGTATAGAAAGGGTGACCATTGCACGATTATTTCTTTTTTATCATGGCCAGGGAAAAAAGATAGAAAGAAAAAGAAGAGAAGAAAAAATGAAAAGCAACATAAGACCGAAAGCTTACAGCAAACCAAGTATCTGAACAGAGTCAAAGTACAAATATTATCAACTCACTAAATAATAAATTAATTGGTTCATTCATTTCCTTACTTACTGACTGAACTGTTTATATACATTTTATTCATTCATTCATTCACTCGTTCATGTATTTTTTATTTATTTATTCATTTCCAGGAAATGAAATCCAAAAATAAGGGCCAAAACCTGTAGCAAACCAAGTATCTGAACAGGGTCAAATTACAAACTTTATCAACTCACTATTTCATTAATTAATCAATTAATTAATTAAATAATCTTTCCATTCCCTTCCTTACTCACTTACTGTCTTGGTTGTTTCTTCATTTTTTACTTGTTTTTTTGTTGATTTATTTCCTGATTAATTATTTTGTTTGTTAGTTGGTTTGTGGTTTCTTTTGACTGTATCTCAAAGTCATGTAATAATGGTTGGAGATAGCTAGAATCAGGTGTGAAATCCAAATTCCCGGTTAACAACACCAGAGCAGAAAGGGTGACTTGACTCGGAGGGAACTCATGCTCCCTGCCCTTTCGTTATCCCCTGCACAAGATGGCAGAACTTTGAGTTTCTGGGAAAGTGAGCTGCTGGGTCTTTTTTTTCCCTTCTTTATTTGTCCCTTCGTGGGGATTGCCTATTTTTTCTAATGGGCATGGATTCATTTTGAGGCCTCAGGAAGGTGCAGTTTCTGTCAGTATACAAGGAAGAGCCAGGCCGGATTTTACCTAGCCCTGCAGAGTCACGAAGCATTCTTCTGTGCTGCCACGAGAGGGCAGCAAAAGCTCAGCCAAGGCCAACCCTGGGTGGGAGCTGAACACTGCAGTTGGGAGCTCAGTGCTCTTGACATGTTCCTCACAGAAAGCAATTGGCAAGGCTTGGGTTTTTGGATCAATTGACTGATACTCACTGCAGGAATTGATCTATTGGAGAAAACATAAATCGCCTGGAGACTCGCTATGCAGATACAAGCAAGGCTGACCGACGGGCCTTTCTCTTTGCATTCGGGGCTATGTGATGGAGAAAGGAATCCACACGTTTTGATATTCTTGTGTCCCCAGTACAGGTTTTCTAAGCTGTCCTTTCAAATCAAATGTATCTGAAGCAGTTTTTTTCCATAAAAAATGAATGTTTTTTTGATGCATGGTTTTCCAAAGATTACCTCGGATTTCAGCCGTGGGACGATTTTCAACGTCCCTGACTGATTGCGTGTGGCCACACTGAGGCTGTTTTCACTGGCTTTCCACGATCCAAAGTGTCCACTGCATGAAAAGTGAGACACAGTCACGAAACTGGTCATCCCTCACGTCTCATTTCGGTGAACATTTTGACATCGTTGCTTCGTCAAGTTTCAAGCCAGAAATAGTAACTGGTCGCTTCCACGATTCCTCTGTGGAATGAATATGTCTCCTTTGATCCCAAAATCGCCGTCACCGAAAGTGGTTTTCATTTTTGCAATCATTGATCTGTCCTTCCTCCAGAAATTTCTTCTCTGGACTCTATTGTCTGCCTTAAAATGTGAAATTCTCCCCGTCAAGGTAGTTTCCAGTGCCTATCCTTTATTAGCATTGTTTTGATTCCAACATTGACCCGTATCGATAGAGACCTGCGTCATTTTTCATGCTCTGTTATGATTTATACAGAAAAAGTATTCACAAACTTGCTATTGCTCAGCATTTCAGTGGGTTTCTAAACACTGAGAATCACCGGTCTTTTGTTAGGGCCTGTCCCCTGAAGTCTATCTAGGGCCTCACCCACCCTTCCAAATTGTTTCCTTTTGAACTTGTTATAAATTTCAGCTCCTCTTCATTTCCATTCTCCTCCTCCTCCCCCTCATCCCCCTCCCCCTCCTCCTCCCCCTGCTTATACTCCTCCTCCTCCTCCTCCTCCTCCTCCTTTTTCCTTCTCCTCCTCCTCCTGCTACTCCTTCTCCTGCTTCTCCTTCTCTTCTTTCTTTTTTTTTTCTCTTTCCCCTATTTTCTTCTTCTTCTTGAAAAGAAACAATTGAACTTCACAAAGTGAGAAATCGCAAGAATAGTAATATGGACGGTTCATTCATGGTGATTGGAACGCGTTTGGTTCTCTGGTTCCGGCAAGTAGCAGTTAGCTTGCATGCTACGTGTAGTTGTGAGCAGACAAGCACAGCACTTTTCCGAATCCGTGGTCCCGGGTCCGTGTGAGGTGCTTGCAACAAGTGGCAGCCGTCCCTGTCAACCGGCCCAGGTGTGAGGGGTGCTGTGGACCGGTCACTCGGCCAAGAATGGCTCCACATGGAGTCGGAAAGTGCTGGCTTCCAATTGTGCCGCTGTGGCTTACGAGATCTCAGTCATGTGCCCAAATGGCACCTGGGTCGTTCGCGAACTGTGCGATGAGCTCTTGGGGCTGTGGCGGAGTGTGCTGGACCCCGTATCAGCCTTCAGGCAGGAATCGTTCAGCTGCCCCTGCTCTCATGGCGGTGATGGAGCCCTTGCACTGGGTGCCGGTTAGCCCAGGATCCGGCCTGACTCCTGAAAGCGGGTAGGGGTTGTCGCAGGAGCAGAGATGTCGGAGCGCGTGGCGACCGGGCTTGGCGAGGGCGTCAGTGGTGGGCAGTGCCGGTGTGGACGGCGTGTCGGGGCCGAGGGCCTACAAGGGAGATAGCACGTGGAAGCGAGCGAGCCCGGGGTGCGAGCCAAGCTGTGAGGGACGCGCCGCGTCGGCTTGGCTTGGCTATGGATTCAGCGAGAGGCGCGAGGTTGCGTGGAGCACGGAGCGCGCGGGGGCAAGGGGCTTGTCACGTGATTATCGGGGTCGTGTGTGATTGGATCCCGTGAGGAAAAATGGCCTCCAGCTGCTCTATGCGCGTCACCATGGAGACCAGCTTCGTGGGACCCCTTTATTCGGTCAGCCGTGAGTAGACGCCAGGCTTCTCGCTGCAGATCTGGGTCCCAGCGGACAGTGGGAGACGCCTGGAGACACTCGGGCTCAGTCCGAAGCCAGGGTGAGGCGGGCTCGTGAGGCTCAGAGGCCGCGGACGCCTTAAACGTTCCGCGCCGTGAGGGACAGCCCGGCTGAGAGCATCGGCCGGGCCCGAGAATCCCCAGCGTGAGGTAGAGAGGCCCGGGATCGAGGAGTCATTTCTTGCCGAGCCCCTGTGTGCCCGTCCCAGGAACGGGAGCAGGTCAGCGTGAGGACCACACGGTTTCTGGCGTCCGGTGTCGGGGGCAGCCAGTTGAAGCGAGCCGGTGGGATCCGCTTGTTGCTGGCGGTCCTGGGGAAATCGGGCTGTAGAAGGTGCCCAGAGAGGGTCCCCACTGTTTTCCAGGCCTGTGGGTTCTCCGGGAAGAGGCCGTGTGAAGCCCATCGGGAAAGGGAGGAAGCGTTAGTCGGGGAAAGGGAGAGAGCACCCGGCCTGGGCCAGGCTTCTCTGCCCAGAAGTAAGAAGTAGCTTGGGACATTGCCCCGCCCCTGCTTCCCCTTGGCCCAGCTCTAGGCCTCTTTGGGCCACACCCTCCCGCCGCCCAGACATTAGGTCCGCTGTATGATATTTCTTTGTGGACAGGATCAGCTTGCGGACCGTGAAGGGAAAATGGGAGCAATTTCTTGGCCTAGGGAACGGTCAGAAAGACCTGCCAGGCAGAAACAAACAAGACAAATCACAACAAAACACAACAAGAACACCGCCCCCCAAACCAAAGCCAAACCAACCCCATCCTACCGTAAACCAACGATGAGAAACATAGGTCAAGAATCACCAAAAATATCATGAAACTATATCTTGGAAAGAGGCATGAGAAGGTGTCCTTTCCCCAGTTCAGGCAGAGGTGAACATCAAGATTTAAATCAAAAAACAAACGTTCAAAATCCCCACAGAAAATGAACAGGTCCAGAGAAGTGTCTGCAGAAACTGAAATTGCCAACAGAGAGAAAAAAGATGCTGAACCTTACTGACAACCAGAGAAATGCACACCGACAGGGTCACGTTCTACCTGACAAGTTGCCCAGAGTGAAAGGATAGTGATCCATGACATGCGCTAGTGTGTGGGACCATTGACTGGGTGGGATACGTGTCCTCATGCATCACTTTAAGAACATGAAGCGGTACAACTTTCTGAAGGGCAAGTCGGCAAAACGGATTAGATAGATGAAACACGCAGTCACGGAGCAGTGCCCTGTTGGGGATTTGCACGGTAAAAATAATCATCGAATTTCACCAAGATTCAGACTCACTTAAAGATACTTGGATATATTTTACATAGTATAGAAAGGGTGAGCATTGCACGATTTTTTCTTTTTCATCATGGCCAAAAAAAAAGATAGAAAGAAAAAGTGAGAAGAGAAAATGAAAAGCAACATAAGAGCGAAAGCTTACAGCAAACCAAGTATCTGAACAGGGTCAAAGTACAAACATTATCAACACACTAAATAATTAATTAAATGATTCATTCATTTCCTTACTTACTGATTCACCTGTTTCTTTACTCTGTAATTATTCATTCATACCTTCCTGATTGACCTGTTTATGTACTTTTTATTCATTCATCCTTTCGTTCATTCGTTTATTTATTTATTTATTCACTCATTTGTTTATTTATTTATTTTTCGGAAATGAAATCAATAAATGAGAGCCAAAACCTTTAGCAAACCAAGTATCCGAAAAAGGTCCAATTACAAATATTATCAACTCACTAAATAATTAATTAATTTGTTCATTCATTTCCTTGTTTACTGATTGTCCTATTTATTTACTTTTTATTCATTCATTCATCCTTTCGTTCATTTATTTATTTATTTATTCATTTCTAGGAAATAAAATACAAAAATGAGAGCCAAAACCTGTAGCAAACCAATTATCCGAACAGGGTCTAATTACAAATATTATCAACTCACTAAATAATTAATTAATTGGTTCATTCATTTACTTACTTACTGATTCACCTGTTTCTTTACTCTGTAATTATTCATTCATACCTTCCTTCATTTATTTATTTATTTATTTATTTATTTATTTATTTATTTATTATTTTTTTTCTTTGTTTATTTATTTATCTCTTGGAAATGAAATCAAAAATGTGAGCGAAAACGTGTAGCAAAACAAATATCCGAACACGGTCAAAATACAAATATTATCAACTCACTAAATAATTAATTAATTAGTTCATTCACTTTCATACTTACCGATTGACCAGCTTCTTTCCTTTTTATTCATTAATTCATCTGTGTGTTTGTTTATTTATTTATTTATTCATTCATTTTCAGGAAATGAAATCCAAAAATGAGAGCCAAAAGTTGTAGCAAACCAAGTTCCGAAAAGGGTCCAATTACACATATTAGCAATCACTAAATAAATAATTAATTTGTTCATTCATTTCCTTGATTACTGATTGACCTGTTTATTTACTTTTTATTCATTAATTCATTTGTTCATTTATTTATTTATTTATTCATTTCAAGGAATTGAAATCCAAATATGAGAGCCAAAACTTGTAGCAAACCAAGTATCCGAAGTGGGTCCAATTACAAATATTATCAACTCACTAAACAATTAATTAATTTGTTCATTCATTTCCTTACTACTGATTCACCTGTTTCTTTACTCTGTAATTATTCATTCATACGTTCCTTTATTTATTTATTTATTTATTTATTCATTCATTTGCAGGGAATGAAATCCAAAAATAAGAGCCTAACCTGTTGCAAAACAAGTATCTGAACAGGGTCAAATTACAAACTTTATCAACTCACTAATTAATTAATTAATCAATTTATTAATTAAATAATCTATTCATTCCCTTCCTTACTCACTTATTGACTTGGTTGTTTCTTAATATTTTACTTTTGTTTGTTGATTTATTTCCTGATTACTTATTTTGTTTGTTAGTTTGTTTGTGAGATCTTTTGTTTGTATCCAACAGTCATGTGATGATGGTTGGAGAAAGCTAGAGTCAGGTGTGGAAACCAAATTCCCGGCTAACACCACCAGAGCAGAAAGGGTGACTTGACTCGGAGGGAACTCATGCACCCTGCCCTTTCGTTATCCCCTGCTCAAGATGGCAGAACTTTGAGTTTCTGGGAAAGTGAGCTGCTGGGTCTTTTTCTTTTCTTTCTTTCTTTGTCCCTTCTTGGGGATTCTCCATGGTTTCTAAAGGGCACGGATTCATTTTGAGGCCTCAGGAAGGTGCAGTGTCTGTCAGTAGACAAGGAACAGCCAGGGGGAATGCTTCCTAGCCCTGTAGAGTCACGAAGCATTCTTCTGTGCTGCCACGAGAGGGCAGAAAAAGGTCACCCGAGGCCAACCCTGGGTGGGAGCTGAACACTGCTGTTGGGAGCTCAGTGCTCTTGACATGTTCCTGACAGAAAGCAATTGGCACGGCTTGGGTTTTGGGATCAATTGACTGATACAGACTGCAGGAATTGATCTATTGGAGAAAACACAAGTCGCCTGGAGACTCGCTATACAGATCCAAGTAAGGCTGACCGACCGGCCTTTGTCTTCGCATTCAGGGCTATGTGATGGTGAGAGGAATCCACACGTTTTGATATTCTTGTGTCCCCGGTACAGGTTTTCTAAGCTGCCCTTTCAAATCAAATGTCTCTGAAGTCGTTTCTTTTTTTAAAAAATATTTTTTTGATGCATGTTTTCCAAAGATCTCCTCGGTTTACAGCCGTGTGACGTATGATACATGCGTGACTCATTACCAGAGTCCACAGTGAGGCTGTTTTCACTGGCTTTCCACGATCCAAAGTGTCCAGTGTATAAAAAGTGAGACACAGTCATGAAATTGGTCATCCCTCACATCTCATACCGTTGAGTGTTTTGCCATCGTTGCTTCATCAATTTTCAAGTCAGAAATGGTAAGAGGTCACTTGCACGATTCTTCTGTGAAATGAATATGTCTTTTTTGATGCCGATATCGCCATCATCAAAAGTGGTTTTCATTTTGACAATCATTGATCTGTGCTTCCTCCAGAAATTTCTTCTCTGGACTCTATTGTCTGCCTTGAGATTTGAAATTCTCCCTGTCAAGGTAGTTTCGGGTGCCTATCCTTTATTCGCATTGTTTTCATTCCAACATTTACCCGTATCGTTACAGACCTGCGTCATTTTACATGCTGTCTTATGATTTATACAGAAAAAATATTCACAGACTTGCTATTGCTCAACATTTCAGTGGGTTTCTAAACACTGAGAATCACGAGTCTTTTGTTCGGGCCTGTCCCCTGCAGACTATCTAGGGCCTCACCCACCCTTCTAAATTGTTGCCTTTTGAACTTGTTATAAATTTCAGCTCGTCTTCATTTCCATTCTCCTCCTCCTCCCCCTCCTCCTCTTCCTTGTCCTCCTCCTCTTCCTCCTGCTTCCCCTTTTCCCCCCTCCTCCTCCGCCTGCTTCTCCTTTTTCCCCCTTCTCCTCCTCCTGCTCCTCCTTTTACCTCCTCCTCCACCTCTTGCTTCTTATTCTCCTGCTTCTCCTGCTTCTCCTTCTCTTTTTTCTTTTTCTCCTTCTCTTTCCTCCTTTTTCTTCTTGTTCTTGAAAAGAAAAAAATTGAACTTCACAAAGTGAGAAATCGCAAGAATGGTAATATGGACGGTTCATTCCTGCTGATCGGAATGCGTTTGGTTCTCTTATTCCGGCAAGAGGCAGTTAGCTTGCATGCTACATGTAGTTGTGAGCTGGGTAGCAAAGGACTTGTCGGAGTCCGTGATCTTGGGTCCGTTTTTGGTGCTTGCAACACGTGGTAGCCATGCCTGCCAATCGGCCCAGGTGTGAGGGGTGCTGTGGACTGGGCACTCGGGCAAGAATGGCTCCACATGGAGTCGGAATGTGCTGGCTTCCAATTGTGCCGCTGTGGCTTATGAGTTCTGAGTCATGTGGTCAAATGGCACCTGGGTCGCTCGCCAAGTGTGCGATGAGCTCTTGGGGCTGTGGCGGAGTGTGCTGGGACCCCGTGCCAGCCTACGGGGAGGAATCGGTCAGCGGCCCCTACTCTCATGGCGGTAATGGAGCCCCTTCACCGGGTGACGGTTGGCCCAGATTCCGGCCTGACCCCTGGGAGCGGGGCAGCGGTGTCCCAGGAGCCGAGATTTCGGAGCACAGGGGTGACTGGTCAGGGCGACGGGGCGTCAGTGGCGAGAAGCACTGGTGCGGACGGCGTGTAGGGTCCGTGGGCCTGCAAGGGAGGTGGCACGTAGACGCGTGCGAGACCCGAGTGCGAGACAAATTCTGAGGGACGCGCCGTGCGGGCTTGGCTTGGCTGTGTATTCGGGGAGAGGCGCGAAGATGCGTGGAGCACGGAGCGCGCAGGGCGAGGGGCGTGTGACCTGGCCGTCGGGGTCGTGTGTGACTGGATCCCGTGACGGAAAATGGTCTCCAGCGGCTCTATGCGCGTCACCATGGAGACCAGCTTCGTGGGGCCCCTTTTTTCGGTCAGCCGTGAGCTGACGCCGGGCTTCTCGCTGCGGATCTGGGTCCCAGCGGACAGTGGGAGACGCCTGGAGACATTCGGGCTGGGTCCGAAGCCACGGTGCTGCGGGCCCGTGAGGCTCAGAGGCCGCGGACGCCTTTAAACATCTCGCGCCGCGAGGGACAGCCCGGCTGAGAGCGTCGGCCGGGCCCGAGGGTCCCCAGTGTGAGGTCGAGAGTCCCAGGATCGAGGAGTCTTAGTGACCGAGCCCCCGTGTGCCCGCCCCAGGAACGGGAACAGGTCAGCGTGAGGACCAAACGGTCCCTGGCGTCCGATGACAGGGGCAGCCAGTTGAGGTGACCCTGTGGGTTCAGTTTGGCTCTGGCCGTCCCGAGGTGATCTGGCAGGGGAAGGTGCCCATAGAGGGTCCCCACTACTTTGCCAGGTCTACGGGGTCCCCGGAAAGAGGGTGTGTCAAGCCCCTCGGGATAGAGGGTACCAGTATTCTGGGACATGGTCAGGGCAACCAGGCATGTGAATGTCTCTTATGACTGAAGCATCTGTGGCCATGGCCCCACCCCTTCTTCTACTTGTCCCACTCCAGGCCTCTTTAGGCCACACCCTTCTGCTGCCTATACATTTGGTCGGCTGTGTGATATTTCTTTTTGGACATGATCAGCCTCCAGACCATGAAGGGAAAATGTTAGCTATTTTGTGGCCTAGGTTATCGTTACAATTCATTGCACAGGAAAAAGAAATGAGAACAAATTTTAATGAAATAAATGTATTGCCACCCAAAGGAATCCAAAGCAAACCCAAAAGATTAGAAACATATGTATAGAATCATGAAATTACTATTAAGATGTATATTGATAACTACATGAGCAAAGTCTCCTTTAACCAAATTTGGCAGAGCTCATCATCAAAACTTGAAAATGAAATGTTTAAGATTTCAGTAGTACTTTTGGATTTCAATAAAATGGTAGAAAGAAACAATTTACTAACCAAGAGGAAGATGTTCGACCTTACTGAAAATCAAGGAATACAAACTCAGACATTCCCTACCACTTCCTACCCTCCATGTTGCTCAGAGTAAAAACAAACTGAGATCTGACACCTACTATTGTGTAGGGTTGCATACTGGATGGGGAATGTGTCTTCATATTTTGTTTTATAAACGTGAAGTGGTACACCTTTGAAAGGACAGGTGGACAATATTTATTGGATATAGAAATTATAGAGCCCTTATGGAGTGACCTGTGAGGTATTTGCCCAGTAGAAATATTTATCTAATTTCACTTGGATAGAGAGATATACAGATATATAGATATATTACATAGTAACAAAGGTGTTCATTAAAATCTTTTTATTAAAGCTGAAGAAATAACAAAAAAAAATAAGTAGAAAGAGATAACAAAGAAGGAAATGAAATAAAAGACGAGAGCCAAAACTTGAAGCTTCCCACCTATCTAAACATGGTCATATTAATTGTATTTTATTTGTTTGTTTGCTTACGAAAAGAAACTTCATGCTAGTTCAAGTAAGCTAGTTTCAAGCATGAAAACCAATTTCAAGCTTAGCACCCCAAAATGAGATTGTTGACTTTAGTCAGAAGTATCCCATGCACCCTGCTCTTTCTACATCCCTTGCTCAGGATCTCACAATCCTGACTCTCTGGTAAAGTAAGCTAATGGATATACTTTTCTTTCCTTGTACATTTCTGGGGATTGTCAATTTTCTATTATGAGAACAGATTAATTTTTAAGTTTCAGGGTGATATAATATCTATGAATATTTAAGGAACACACCTGAATTTGAGGTCTTATTCCATATTCATGAATTATTCTTCTGTGCTTGCCCTGGAATGGAGCAGATGCACACCAAACACAAATAGTCTTTGGTTTAAAGTTAAAAACTGCTGTTCAGATCTCAGTTACTTTGACATGTTACTTGCACAAACAAGTTAATCATTACTTGTGTGTATATACCACATTTTGTCTACCCATCCATCCATGATGGACATTTGTATTGTGTCCATCTCTTGGCTGTTGTGAGCATGCTGTTATGTACACTACAATGCAAATAATTGTTTCAGTCCTTGCTTTCTCTTCTTTTGGGTGTATGTCTAAATGTGGGATTGCTGAGACTTGTGGTATTTCTAAGTTTAAATTTAAAGGTTTTTTTTACTCTTTTTGTAAAAACACTTAGATGGTATTTTCCCTTTTCATATATTTTTTTAAATTTTATATTTTTAAAGATATGCTTGGCATAAAATATCTCAGGTGAACAATGTAATTAGACATTTATAAAACTTACACTAGATTTATCACCCCATAAATTTAGTACCCATCTGATACATATGGTATGTAGCTACCAGTTTGTACTTCTTAACCCTGTCCCATTTTACCCCCATCCCCAAACGCCCTTCCATCTCTTAACCATCAAAATGTTTTCTGTATATATGAGTTTGTTTCTGTTTTGTCCTTTAGATGTCACATGTAGGTGAAATCATATTGCATTTGTCTTTCTCTGACTTACTCCACTCATCACAATACGCTTCAGGTCCACCCATGTTGTTGCAGGTGGCAAGATTTCTTTCCATTTTCTAGCTGAGTAATATTTCATTGTATATATGTGCTACTTCTTCGTTTCTTCATGTTTGACCATTTATTTCTTCATCCTGGCATCGTCCATATCTTGAGCACTGGAAATAATGCTGCAAATACTAGGTGGATGCACACATCCCTTCAATGTAGTGGTTTGGGTTTCTTTGGGTAAATACCTAGTAGTGCGGTTATGTTTCCTTTTTTGTCTCCTGTTACAGTCTTGGTTTTAAATCCATTTTTTCAAGTAGAAATGCCACTAACCCAGCTCTTTTATTTTTCTTTTCATGTACATGAAATCTACTTTTCCATCTCTGTATTTTCAGTCTGTGTGTTTTGTTTGATGTAAAGTGAGTCTTTTCTAAGGGTGTGTGAGGTCAGCACATGTAAAGGTCTTGTTTTCTTATCTATTCAGCCACCTTATGTCTTTTGATTGCAGCATTTAACCCATATACCTGTCAAGTAATTTTTAACAGATGAGCATAAATTGACATTTTATTATTTATATATATATTTTTCTTTTCTTCTTAAAAAAGTTGCTCTTGGTTTGTTGTTGATGAACGCCTTTTGCTTTTTCTTGTCTGGGAAGCTCTAATCTGCCCCTCGATTCTAAATGATAGCTTGCTGGACAGAATAATCTTGGTTGTAGGTACTCTCTTTTCATCATGTTGATTATTTCTTGCCAATGTCTTCTGGCCTACCAAGTTTCTTTTGGAAAAGTAGCTTTCTATGGGAGCTCTCTTGTAGGCAAAGAACTGTTTTTCTGCTGCTGGTCTTAAGATTATCTCCTTGCCTTTAGCCTTTGGCATTTTAATTAAGATGTGTCATGATGTGCGCCTCTTTGGGTTCATCCTGTTTGTCACTGTGCACCTCTTGGTGATTCTTTTGCTAGGTTAGGGAAGTTTTCCATCATTGTTTCATCAAATAGTTTTTGAATTCCTTGCTCTCTCTGCTCCTCCCGGTGCCTATGATGTGCACATTGTTACACCTAATGTTGTCCCACAGGCCCCTTAAACTATCCTCATTTTTTTTGTTGTTGTTGGATTCTTCTCTATTTGTGATGTTTAGCTTGGGTATTTTTTGCTACCTCATCTTCCAAATTGCCGATTCGATCCTCTGCTTCATCTAATCTACTGTCAATTCCTTCTAAGCTATTCTTTATTTCAGTTACAGTATTTTTCATTCCTGACTGGTTCTTTTTTATGTTTTTTTTTTTAATCTCATTTTTATGTTTCCTATCTCTTTGTAGTTGTTCTCACTGAGGTCACGGAGCATCCTTATAAGCAGTGTTTTGAAGTCTGCATCTGGTAGATTGCTTGCTTCCATTGAGTTTAGTTCTGTTTCTGGAGCTTTGCTCTGTTCTTCCATTTGGGACATGTTTTACTGTCTTTTTCATTCAGCCTGGGCTACCCTCACCCTGTGTTTACTTTCTGTATATTAGGTAGGGCTATTCTGTCTCTCAGACTTATTGGAGTGACCTTGTAGTAGTATATGACCAGTGGGTCCCAGTAGCTTTCATCTCCGTGCTTACCTGGGCCAGAGTGCTCTAGGTGTGTCTTTTGCCTGGGTTGTGTGTGACACCTCCTGTTGCAGTTGAGATGGTTGCTTTTGCACATCACTGGGAGGGATTGACCTCAGGCT